>JACGDI010005716.1:449330-487683 GCA_014898725.1 Jacaranda copaia
GTTATAAACCCCTGAGGAGGTCAATGCATTCTACCTCGGGCCTCCAGCGCTACCATCTCAAACTTGTCAGGGATATGATATACTGCTCTAATCTGCACTAGATCAGCAGCAGCTATTTTTTAGGCTATTTTTGTGTGGTGATTCGGGGTAAATAAGCGACCCCGGCTAACAGGCATATTAATGGGTCTAGCCCCCTCTCTTATACTACCCTAACCTCATCGGAGCCCCTACTACTACTCGAACCACTATTTTAACTTGAAGACGAACTAGATTGAGCAGTGCTCTCACCCTCAATACTCCCCCTATGGACCATGTTCTCAGACCTACTGCTATAGGATCCGAACTCACAAATATGGTTCTTCAATATAAAGGCAGAAAAACACAAGTATAATAAGAACACTTACAGTGTAAGTCTATCAAATGAAAAGCATGGAGCAGGAAACTCTTCAACAATGGAGATTCTATCAGATATTCAGGCTGCAAAAGTGTGAATGAAGGAAGTTATCCCTCTATTTATAGGCAATTGTGTGCGAAAATCCATGTAACTGTCATCATGATAGCCTGCCCCCATACGCTTCATATCCTGCACACTGATAGCCATATTAAATGCAAAAAAACTACCTCATACCCTGGTCGATATTTCAAAAACTCGGGTTAAAAGTTCAAAAATCCTGGTCGAGCACAGTACTTGCTACAGTTGAATGTAAACTCCCCATCCTTTCTCGCCGAAATGCTCGATCGGGATCGAGAGTTGTGGGGACTCATGATATGGGTTAACCAAATAGACACAACAAGACCAACATCAAACGAGACAGCCCACAAGACCCAAAGGTAGAATCTGTTTGGTTGACCGATATTGACCTCACTTGGGAGTATCTACGATTGACCTGTATCGACCTGAAGACCACTTTGATAGTTCGAGCATTTGAATTTGATCGACATTAATCGATCTCTAGCATTCACTCGAATCCCGTCAGGTATATTAATCTGATAGGTCAAGCCCACTACAATGACACATGGCAGCCGGTGCAATTATTGCCAACAACTCTGACAATCCTGCCAACAATTTTGGCAGAAACGTGCTTCTACTAGAACGGTTTACCTAAGAAAGTAGAAGATTTATCCACCTAGCACAGTATTGGGATCTGGACATGGAATGACTCCCAACCCCCCCTAGCATTGGAAAAAGCTAGTACACCTAACAGGGTACTTAGGTAAAATCACGCCCATAGAAAGATATAAATACTCCAAGTCCGACCACGCTCAAGGTAATGCCACTTACACTAAACACTTTACATTCTCTATATTCTGCCCAATTACCCTCTTGACCAGAACTAACTTGAGCATTGAAGTGCCTTAGCCGGGACACCTCGACTAGCTTAACGTGTGTTGTGGTTGCAAATCTCAAGCCCAGAACTACATACAACCCTCATTTCCTCTACTCGTAGCTTTTTGCAGCATCAAGTAATTTTGGGCCTTTCGTGTGAATTTTGATATGGGCTTTTATTTGATCCACATTAAATATGAATACATATATGTATATTCATATACTTCAAGTCTCGTCTCTTTTGAAATTAATCTGCACCTTTTCGTCAAGCCTTGAAGTGGGGACATTTGTAAATATATTAAATTTTTGATCAATTAAGAAGTGACATGTATAAAATAATATATTAAATATTAATTTAAAATTTTCTGTTTAAATTTTAGGATATATTAAATTTAATTCCAAAAGATAAATAGTTAATTTTAATTAATAATTTAATATTTATTTTTTATTCAAATCAAGCATTGACACATGTCAAAGATGAAGTGTCTGCATTTATTGACCAATCAAATCAAATATATTTGATACTGATATTATCTTTTGATATTTGATATTATCAAATCAAATATATCCCAAATTAATTCTTGATATCTAATATTATCTTGTCAAAAAGATAGCATTTGAAGGATTCAAGTCAATTAAGAAGTCTTCCTTCAAGCACCTATATAAATGGGTGATTCCAGTTCAATTGACACACAACAAAAAATTCTAGTAGACGAGAGAAACTTGGAAGGAGTCCGGCAATTCTCTCAAGCAAATCCAAGAAAATCCAAGGCGCTCTTCGAGGAATCATATATTTTTTGTGTTTGATTCAAGATCAAAGTGCGAAACTCTCAAATTGCAATTATTTTTATTCAAGGAGATTTACAGCGTTCAAGGCGTTC
The DNA here is from genome assembly GCA_014898725.1 of Jacaranda copaia. Lineage (NCBI taxonomy): Eukaryota > Viridiplantae > Streptophyta > Magnoliopsida > Lamiales > Bignoniaceae > Jacaranda > Jacaranda copaia. The sequence continues at coordinate 451,539 of JACGDI010005716.1, forward strand.
TTTGTGGAACTCATATATTTTTGGTGTTTGATTTGAGATCAAGATACGAAGCCCTTGAATTGGCCTTTTTTTATTAAAGGTGATCTACGATGTTCAAGGCGCTCTTTGCAGAACTCATATTTCTGATGTTTGATTCTAGATTAAGGTACGAAGCCCTTAAGTTGGCGTTATTTTTATCAAATTTAAGGGAGATACATGGCGTTTAAGGCATTTTTCATGGAGCTCACTAAATTCAATATCATATTTAGAAGAGAAAAATCAAAAGTTTAGATCAGAAATAGAATCTACAGTTGATTGATTGATTGATTTTGAATTTATTTGTACAATTTCTTTTTATTTTGTAATTACAATTTTTGTAGATAAGAAAATTTGTTATTACAGCAGGTATGCCCTTTATTTGATTTATGTTATCCCATTGATTACTAGATTATACTTCAATATCTAATTTTACATGTCTTTGGCCTATGAGAGTCTAATGCACTTATACTTTGATACACTCTGTTGAACTACTTAGGACATAAATGAATCAAGTCAAATGGAATATTTTACTGTTCAATCTTGTTTCATTTTTTTGAGTTTAAAAAACTATGTTCTAACTTAAATTGATTTTTACCATTCAAGTTTGAGCTCAAATTTAACTTTAAATTTTACATACAGTCTTGATTTGTAATGTTTAACGAATTAAGCTCAAATAAGCTTTTAGCAATTATCTCAAGTTGGATACTGAGTTATTTAATTTATTACTTAGCCCTGTAACTATTTTCCATTTACTTTTTCGGCACTTTGTCAACTCTAAAATTTAATTTACCTTTCTATGTCCTCAATTGCAGGAAATTTATAGGGCATCCTAATTATTTAGTGCACAGCGAGGTGAATAAGGACCAACTGAAAGATTTTTGTATCAATATTTATTTGCTCAATGAATATGAGGTACTGTTTTGGTCACCCGTAATTGAGTTTTTGGCACTTAGTGGTCCCAGAAGAATTTTCTCTATTAAATTGGTTCAGCTTTCAGCTTCCAACACAGGGATGAAGATTGCAGTTTAATTGTTTTGAAAATTTGTGGATTCATTAATTCAAGCCGTTGACTTTTACAGAATGAATTTGTATTGGCAAACTACACCATCTGAAGTTCGAATAAAGTGTGTGTTGCTTTTTACTGTACTTTAGTCATATTTTAGTATACGTTTTCAACTAATTTGATGGTGTGTGAGTAATTTTTGGGTGTCTACTGACATTAAAAGAAAATTTCAGAATGAGGAATACAATTTACGTGTCACTGCTCTCTATGATGATAGAAGTTGGCAAGATCGATTTGAGGGCATCTTTAAGGAAATCTACAAGCAAAAATGGCGTACAGGGTGCTTTGGGTTGACGTTGGTTCTAGTACGCACATGTTTGGTCCTCGATTGCAGCCTGGAGTATGTAATTGGTCATGACTAAACACTTTGCGTGGTGTCTGCTATTTATGCTGCTCATTTGGCGCTTCCCTGCTGCTGCAGTTAGTGAAGTTATTGTGTTTAAGTTCTGACGAGGAGATGCTCTTTAAATAACCATTTTATGTTTGTCTCCTGTGGCCTAAATTATTGTGACTACTTTTGCTGAAATATTTATGAAGATGCAACTTCAAATATTAAGTAATTATTTATATATGAATGAAAAAATTGTGAGAATTTTGGCATTTATGAACACTTTGGCTTGAGTTTAATGAGAGTTTTTAAAATTCAAATTTAATGACTTTAAGCTAACAATTTCATCTCATTGAGGAGATGTTTGTTAAGTGGTTATATGCCAAAATTAATAAGAAAGTGAATGAGTAAATTGAGTTAAAAGAATGAAGAATAAGTTAAGGAATAGCTAAGACATGTGTGTGGATGGATGGCTTGAAAGTACCCATTCTACATTGGAATCTAAAACTAGAATTGAGCTAGTTAAATAACTTAGAAATAGCCTAACCCAAACTTTTTGATAACTTAGAAATGGCCTAAAGGGTTGGCCCTCTTTGGGGGTATCCAAACTTTTGGAGGGGAGAGGACTTACATGAGTGTGGGTTTGGGTTTGCTTGCAATAAACCACACATGTGCATGCGTTTTGCCCACCTATCCGTCCGGCCCAGCTCAGATTGGATTAGGGCAAGGGTGTCAGTGCACTTGTAGCCTGGATATTATCCTTTTAGAGAAAATTCATTTAAAAATAAATAAAAATTAAAGGTCATAACCAAAAATTCCAAATATTCGTCTCCTGATGGTCATGTCCAAAGATTTCAAATGCAGCCATGTCTGTTCATTTCTATAGCTATGTCCTTAAAGTTTTAAAATTAAAGGTCATAACCTTGTGACATGTCTGATGGGTATATGGTCATGCCTTATGTCATTAGGCATCTAGCATCTATAAATATGGGGGATGCATTCATGCATTGATCATTAGAAAAAGCATACAACATACATGTGTATACATAATATTCATTCTAGCATTAAACAGAGGTTTTAGTTTATTAAGATTGGGAGTTCTGGCAATTATAATATAGCCTTTGTTTGGTCGGGTCATTGTATCTTGGGAAGTTGTTCATTTGAAGTCTTTGTGCACCATTGGAAGGCAGATAAAACCTTAGAAAATTGCATTTGTGCGGGCTTCGACTCAATTGAAGTGTTAACTTAATTACTATTCCTAGTTTGTTTTATTAAATACATGTTTGCTTAATTCTAATTCTCATAATTTGTGTTCTTCTATGAATTAATTAATTATGTTGTTGTTTTGTTATTGTCTATTTAATGCACACATTGGTGCATATATTTTCCATCAATCTTAAGATTTTGGTCTTTCTTTTATGTTTCAAGTGGTCAGCAACATTGTGCTTTTAATGTTTATGTATTATGTTATGTCTTAAGTTATATATAGATTTTTTTTTAATTTCTTTTAACAAAAGGCCGCCTTAAGCAGGGGGTTTAAGGCAATGAACCCCAACCTATGTATTAAGCATCAAAGGTTTAAGCAAAGATGTACAACGAAGGATGTACAAAGTGTCACCAATAAAGGCCAAACCAAGACAAAAAAAAAACATGCAAAAAGAGAACTACACAACAAAGCAAACGGTCAATGAACTATCGACCATAGCCCAAGCTATCAAAAAACTTGAACGAAAGATTCACTTGATACAGAAATACGGGTACCCCAACTCTTCCATTCTAAGGAGGCCAAGAACCTCACAGGGAAGATCAGCAATATTCAATACGACACCTTGGTGCCGAAGACAAGCATTCTTAAGTTATATATAGATAGCTTTTAATTGTTTAAGTGTTTATAGATAGATATTCTATTTTGTCTTAAGTTATAAGTCCTTTATTTCATTTGCAAATAAAAATGTCTATCTACAAACTTGTGCTAAAATATTCTATTTATTTTTGCACAAGTGGTTCTATTACTATAACATTAATTAAGTATAATGATTGATTCAAAATCTATGATATCCCAAGTTAATGAATATCAAATGATATTACATGAGTTGGTTGCCGAGGGGATGGCACTTGGAAAATCATTTCAAGTGGCAACACTTACTGAAAAATTGCCCTTGGGGTGGAAGGACTTCAAAAACTACCTCAAGCACAAACGTAAGGAGATGAACCTTGAGGATTTTATCTTAAGGCTAAGAATAGAGGAAGACAACAAGCTCCCCAAAAAAAAAATGGTGGCAATGCTTATGAAAGCAAGGCAAATATAGTGGAGCAAGGTCTTTTCAACAAACGAAAATGGGATAGTTTTGACAACCAAAATGACAAAAAGAAAAAAGAAAAGAAAAAGAAGTTTGAGGGAAGCTGCTATGTATGTGGAAAGCTAGGCCATAGGGAAAAGGATTGCTAATACCATCAACAAGGAAGAACTCTAAAGAAAAATGGGCCCTCAAATAAGATAAAGGTTGCTTATGCAAACATGGCTGAAATAGATAATCTCTGAGATGGTGTCAATAACTTAAACCTGTTAGTTGTGGTTTTTGAGGTAAATCTAGCTGAAAATCCCAAATAGTGGTGGGTGGACACTAAGGCTACTCGACATATGTGCTCAATTAAAAGCATGTTCAAAACGTATTCGGATGCTAAAGATGAGAATTTGTTTATGGAAAACTCATCAACTTCCAATGTGCATGGAATTGGAAAGGTGGTGTTGAAAATTATTTTTGGAAAGGAGCTGATTCTCAATAATGTGCTTCATATGCCAGATATTAAAAGAAATTTAGTGTTAGGCCCTATGCTTAGCAAGAATGAATTTAGACTAGTTTTTGAATCTGAAAAATTTGTACTTACAAAAAACGGTGTGTATGTTGAAAAGGGATATTTGTGTGATGATCTTTTTAAAATGAATGTGATGACCATCTACCCAAAAACGTACCAAAAGTTGTTATCAATGGAAATAAAGTAAATTCGGCTTACTTGTTGGAGTCTCTAGATTTATGGCATAATAAACTAGGGCATGTAAATTTTGGTACTTTGAGTAAACTAGCTAAAAATGGGATTTTACCTAAGTTGAACCTTGATACAAGATCTAAGTGTGAAGTTTGTGTTGAGGTAAAAAAGATAAAAACTCCTCTTAAGGCAATAGAAATAAGCACTGAACCATTAAATTTAATTCTCACTAATATATGTGATTTAAATATGGTGCAATGAAAAGGTGGAAAAACATACTTTATAACTTTAATAAATGATTGCACAAGATATTGTTATGTTTATTTACTTTCAAGTAAAAATGAAGCTATTGAAGTATTTAAACATTACAAGAATGAGGTTGAGAGTTAACTTGGAAAGAAAATTAAAATACTTAGAAGTGATAGACGTGGTGAATATGTTCACCCCTTCGAAGAATTTTGTGCTGAACATAGAATCATCCATGAGGTTACCTCACCTAATGTACCACAATCAAATGGCATTGCTGAGCACAAGAATTAAACTTTAAAAGGAATGATGAATGCATTATTAGTTAATGCAGGGGCACCTCAGAACATGTGGGGAGAGATAGTGATGACTGCAAATCATTTACTTAACAACATACCTCACAAGGAATTACAAAAAATACCATATGAGGCATGGAAAGGACACACCTCATCTTATCAATATCTTCGAGTACGGGTGGTGTCTAGCTAAAGTAGGAGTACCACCTTTTGAAATGGTCAAAATAGGACCAAAGACTATTGATGGCATCTTTATTGGCTACGTGCAATATAGTGCTGCTTATCGGTTCCTTATACATAAATCTAATATTGACGATATTCAAGTCGATATGATAATTGAGTCAAGGAATGCAAACTTCTTTGAAGAAATATTTCCTTGGAAAAAGGAAGAAGGACGAGTGATAGTAAAAAGACCTTGAGAAATTCAAGACTTGAGCAAAGAGGACTTAGAGCCGAGATATAGTAAGAGAGCTGGAATGGTTAAATCCTTTGGACTCGACTTCTTGACTTTCATATTAGAAAGTGAACCAAGGATTTTTACTAAAGCAATGACCATCCCAGAAACTCCATTATGGAATGAAGCAGTGAATAGTAAAATAGAGTCTATCATGCATAATCACACTTGGGAACTAGTAGATTTGCCTCTTGGACATAAATCTTTAGGGTGTAAATGGATTTTCAAGAGGAAAAGGAAAGTTGATGATACGATAGATAAATACAAGGAGAAACTAGTAGTAAAAAGGTAATGACAGAGGGAAGGTCTTAACTATTTTGATACATACTCACCAGTAACTAGGATTACTTCTATTCAATTACTAATTACCTTTTTTGTTATTAATAATCTCGAGATACATCAAATGGACATAAAAATAGCATTTTTAAATAGTAACCTTTAAGAGGAAATCTATATGGAACAACCTACAGGGTTTGTGGTTCTAGGACAAGAAAAGAAAGTGTGTAAGTTAATCAAATCGTTATACGATTTAAAACAGACACATAAACAGTGGCATCTTAAATTTGTCAAGTAATGATGGCCAATAGTTTCAAAATTAATTAGTGCAACAAATGTGTGTATATTAGAGGTACACTAACTGAATATGTCATTGTATGCTTATGCGTAGATGATATGTTAATCTTGGGAAGCAACAATGACATAATCAAAGAGACAAAGAAATTGCTAAGTCACAATTTTGATATGAAAAATATGGGTCTTGCTGATGTCATTCTTGGAATTAAAATCATAAGAACACTTAATGAGATAGCATTAACATATTTGCACTATATTGAGAAAGTGCTACAAAGGTTCCTAGATCCCACTCTTAGTCTAGTGAAAACACCGATAGATATAAATCAACAGCTTACCAAGAATAAAGGTGAAGGGACAACTTATACATGCGCATCATTGTAAACCTCATATACGTTATGAACTGCATGAGGCTAGACATTGCATATGCAATTGGTAAGCTAAGTAGATACACAAGTAACCCTGGATAAGAGCAATAGAATGCCATTGTCAAAGTATTGAGATACTTAAAATAAACCACAAAATATGGGTTGCATTATAACAAATATCCAGTTGTAATTGAGGGATACAGTGATGTCAACTGGATATCTGACTCAAATGAGTCCAAGTCCATAAGTGGATATGTATTCACTCTAGGTAGAGCCACTATATCATGGAAATTCTCAAAGCAGACCTACATAGTAAGGTCAACAATGGAATCAAAATTCATTGCTCTAGATAAAACAGGTGAGAAAACGAAATAGCTATGACAATTTTTGGAAGATATTCCAAATTGGCCAAAGCTTGTGCTAGCAATTTGCATTTATTGTGATAGCCAATTTGCTATAGGAATGGCACAGAATAGTATGTATAATAGTAAGTCTCAACACATACAGAGTAGACATAATACCATTAGACAACTGCTCTTTAGTGGAGCTACTCAATTGACTATGTAAAGTCAAAAGATAACCTTGCAGATCCATTAACCAAAGGTGTAAATAGAGAGTAAGTAATGAAATCATCAGAGAGAATGGGTTTAAAGCCTTTAATTAATTGAGTCGCAATAATGGGAACCTTACCTACATGATTGGAGATACCATGAAATAGGTTTAAAGGGAAAAACAAGTTATGCAATTGTGACTCGACGTGGAAGCATTATGGGGGGGCCACAGCCCTCTAGCTCATTTCGTTGATGAGGAGGCAATGTATCTTGCAAAAGTTCTAGGTTAAACATTGCTTTTAATATCTCTCATATCTTAATATTTCGAGTGGGGGTGCAATAGGAACCTCTTAATGAGAAGTCACCTATGTGAGTAGGGATTAGGCCGATCCTATGAGAATTTTAAGGCTCATTTATGTAGGGGATTGTGAGAATTTTGGCATTTATGAATACTTTGGGTAGAGTTTAATGAGAGTTTTTAAAAGTCAAATTTAATGCCTTTAAGCTAACAATTTCATCTCATATATATATATATATATATATATATATGTATTTGCCAAGAAAAAATTAAGCGTTGAGTTTTTTGCACTCCAAAAATTTATTTCTGCTTTCCATCTTTACGAAACAAACTTAAAAATATTTTTATAATGAATATTATTATTATTATTTTCACTAAACAAGCTTAAAAATTAATTTAAAGAAAAATAGAATATTTTTGAAGAAACTAATATAAATAGTACTGTACTGCTGCGGCATGCATGGAGAGGAATATAATATAATTAATTAATTAATGAGACATGCACATATATATAGCATATATAAAAGCGTATTAATTAGCATGATATATATATATACACACATAATTAACTGATGACATTGACGTGTATGTGTACGCGGATGATTAATTAGCAGCAGGGAGAAGAAAATCGATGCAGTGGCGATGGCAGTTCTGCAGAGTTGCATGGGCGGCGTCCCGCTGTCTCGGAACGAAGTGGGAAATGGGTTGCTGGAATTCTCAGACTCTGTCAGTCCTTCGGACAATTAATTAATATTGAAAATAAATGAATTTCCAAATCCTGAAATATTTTGCTAGCACGTATGGGGCATTGAAAAAGTATATATTAATTTGATTAGTTTGGCTTTGGCGCATTAAATGCTCACAATGTCACATATTGGAAAAAGGACAGTTTTGGGGAGGAAAATCCGTAAAGTCTTGCACAAATTAATACTTATATCTAAAGAATACATAAATAAACTATTTTTCAATCTAACAAATTCGTAGTAAAAACAATGTAAAAAATTATCTCTGAGTTTTAAAAAATTTAGGCTTTGTTTGGAAGCATTTTCCAGGGAAACATTTCCAAACATGGCAGAGAATTTTTTTTTTTTTTCATTTTACCATTTTAAATGCCAAAATATCCCTGTCTTGCTAGGCTAATATAACAAATGCCCCCTTCATTTTCCTATCCTACTACATATATATACACAATATATTATTATTATTATTATTATTATTATTATTATGTTTAAAAAAATCATTAAACTCAAAGTTGACCTCCAAACACTAACACAAAGGCATTAATTTATCATTTACCGCATAAAATATTTCCTTCGAAACATAACCAAATACATCAAAACTTCTTAAACTGATTTTTTAACTATTCCAAAAAAATATAACCAAACATCAATCACATTCCTCAACCTTCATTTCGCATTCTTCCACAATTCTTTCAACATTTATTCTCCCAAAACACATAGTAAATATATAATAAAATCAAATGAAAAACATATCCAAACATTACCTTAGGATTTTTATTTACTTCATTTGATTATAAAAATTAAAATTATCTGTACTATGATTTGTAAATATTTAAAAATTCAAGAAGTTCCTTCAACAAATTTTAATTTATTAAATTTAAAATCATTATTGATACAAATTAATTTTAGATAATCTAAAAAAAATTCTATTGAAGTAATTAATTCATTAAGTTTTTTTGTTAATTTATTAAGTCAAGTAGAATTTTAAAACATTAATAAATTAAGGGTAATTTAGTCAAAAAGTTATTATTTGATTTTATTGGAGAAAAAATGTCGATGGAATGAAACTTTTGAATATAAAAATATATTTTTAGTAAATTTTCTAATTTCAAACGATAGCAAGTATCTGTAGTATACAAGTATTGTTGTTCGCTGGCAATTACTTCAGCTATAAGACAACACACGAGTAGTTTTTTCATTTAATAATGAGAATGATGATAACAATAATAATCGGAACCCATAAACTGTGATATATTAATAGAGTATGTTGAGTAGTTTGTGGTTTAATGGTATAAATTTTTTATATAATGTGAGAAGTTAAGAGTTTAAATTTTAATGAATGATTAATATGTGTAAATATTTTAATATATTAATGAAATATGAGGCACGATGTATTTCAACCATTAGATGGTAGAATTTCCACGACATTAAGTCATTGACGAATCCGTGTCATCCAAAGGCACCTATGAGGCAACATGAACACGAGCAATAGCTACATACGTGTATTACATATGTTTTATCAATTAGATTAAATTAGGGGCATAAATGAAATGAGACTGTTTGTGAACGGTTCGAGCTCAACTCGATAAAAGATTGAATTCAACTCAAACTTAAACAAGTCGAACCAAGCCGAGCCCAGGCTCGCCAATCAAGCAAGTCGAGCCAAGTTTGATAGTATTCAACTCGACAAGCTCGCGAGCCTAAACGAGTTTTTTATTATATATATTTTTTATATAATAATAATAATTTTATTTTTAAGAAAAAACAAAATTATTTAAAAATTGAAAAGAAAAACCCTAAGTCCTTATTTTGATTGGAAAATATGTAATATGGAATTTGATAACTATCAGAATTGTATTGGTATTGTTGGATTATATTTTTATAATGTTATTTATGGTATGGTATTTGTTATTATAAATTTTGTTTCAAGTCTAAACGAACTTGAGCTCTACTGAGCTTATACAAACCAAAGCACATCTGAGCTTATACAAACCCAAACTCATCCAAACCTATACGAATTGAGTCTTATCGAACTTTAACGAGTCGAGCCGAACCTGAGCCTATTCTAATGAGTCGACCTCAAGCTCGATTATTTAGGCTCACCGGAACCTGAGCCCAAGCTCGAGCCCACCAGGCTCGAACTCAGTTCGACTCATTTATAGCCCTAGACAGAATGTAGTGACGTCCTACAGTATCACTAAACTAATCACTACATAATCTGAATATCTAATTTATCCAATACAAGGTCTCTATTCTTCCATTGGATGGTTTTGGTGTTTTGAGAAATTATAAGATAGTATATGGCGTTTGATAAATTTATTAAAACTTTATAAATTTCAAGAGTTTATGCAATACTAATACTTCAAAAGATGGCTAATTAGAAACACACACAAATTTGCACGTAAATACAAATGCATATGAAGAAGTTTATCGTAGCATAATATGTTGCGACGAACTTTCAGAATATCTTGTATTTTGAATTAATCATTATTTTTCCATTTCAATAAGAATAGTCCTTTTAAAAAAAAAAAAAAAGACTACTCTTCCTAATAAGAACTCATGTACCATGATGGGCGGTTGGGTGGCCTTGTACTAGTATATATATCAAGAAGTTTAATATGTACCAAAGAAGTTCAATATTAAAAACATAAATAAGTACTTCTCCTATATAAATGAAAAAGTAAAGTCAAAAGTTCATCTAAATCTAAGTTACGAAAACATCTCATAATCGCACCTGATGATGCTTGTAATCTGTCCAATAAAAAAAGTTTTTGAACTAAATATATGCAACAGTGTTGCAAAAGTAAGTAAAATAAAAATATATCAAACAACTATTACCACAATATGTAAGTTTCCATTCCAAATCAATGTACAAACACAGTTACAATTTTATTCATTAATGAATATTAATTAGAAAATTTTGATTGTTAAATTTGGTGTTGAACAAATTAAGCTTTCAACTCCTTGTACTTACACATTATGCCATAAACAAATTAAAACGAGTGCAGTAAATCAAGGTCTTGCTACTCCTGCATTCTTTGGTGTGGGAGTGAACTTGATGGTGTTCCTCACAAGGGTTCTGCAACAAGACAATGCCAGTGCTGCCAACAGCGTTAGGAAATGGACAGGAACAGTCTATATATTCTCTCTTGTTGGTGCTTTCCACAGTGACTCATACTGGGGAAGATATGAAACTTGTGCTATTTTTCAAGTCATTTTTCTCATGGTGAGTTTTCAACTAATTCCAATTCCCACATTCTTCTCAATTCTTCTCATGCATATATAGAATTATATACATGCAAATGGCAATCTTATTCTAGTTGATCCTATTCCAAGTCATGCTATTGTTGTCACTCGCAACACAAATTTTCTTGCTCCAACCTAGAGACTGTGGGAATGAAACAAGACAGTCTAAATCCCATTCAAGCGGGGAGATAGGTCTCTTTTATATTTCCATATACATGGTTGCTCTGGGAAATGGAGGCTACCAGCCTAATATTGCTACATTTGGGGCTAATCAATTTGATGAAAAAGATCCAAAAGAGCGTTACTTAAAAGTTGGCTTCTTCAGCTATTTCTATCTGGCACTGAACCTTGGTTCACACTTCTCCAATACCATATTAGGTTATTTTGAGGATGAAGGGATGTGGACCATTGGTCTCTGGGCATCCACCGCCTCTGCTTTTGCAGCATTAGTTTTCTTTCTTGGAGGTACCAAGAAATCAGGCACTTGAAGCTTAGTGGAAATCCTCTTTCTTCTTTGCATGTTGAAAAGGTCAATACATGCTAAGACTGCTGCCAATTTGGCTTTGCACCATAATATACTTGGTAGTCTTCACTCAAATGGCTTCACTTTTTGTAGAACAAGGGGACACAATGAATATCAATATTTCAAGCTTCCGAATTCCTCCAGCAAGCATGTCTTGCTTTGACATCCTCACTGTTGTTGTTGTTCTTGTTGTTGTTGTCATATTCGTATACCAAAGAGTAATTGTGTGTAGAAGGATCCTAAGGAGCCAACAAATATCTTGTTCTAGGCCTCTTTCATGGAGATAGGAAGCGGAAGAAGCATATTTGTATGGTATGCATAGAGCTAGAATGGTTCACCAAAAACATCATTCGGCCAATTCTTGGGCTCCATGGGCTTGAGGTTGGACATGGATCATGGAGATTGGGTACTCTTCAATTAATAGAGATTAATTGAATTAAGTCGGTTAGTTTAAAGAAGTTTAAACTAACATGAATATATGGTATTCTAAAGTCACAAAGGTTGTTAGCCCATGTCCAATAAGTGACAGAACCTAATAAATCACAAACAAAAGTCAATCGGCATTCCTAAATGTTGGGGGGAGTTTTCTAAGCGTTATAAGAATTCCAAGAGCCCAAAAATTGAGAGAATCGGTTGACAAAATTTTTAGTCATTTTGGCTTGATCAATTTAATTGTTAAGTTGATTTAACTAATCTAAGGAGTTGAATTAAGATCAATTAAATAAAGTGTTAATTTAATTCGGTGCCACATGAATATCAATTGGTTAAGTTAACTTAAAGAGTTAAGAAAAACTAGCTTAAAGAGTTAAGTTAGTTGACTTAAAGGTTAAGTTAATGTTTAATTAAATAAAAGTGTTTAATTTAATTAAAATGAAGAAATTATTTTAGAGGGAGAATTCAAATGAAATGTTCATTTGGAGTGGAACTAGAATTTATTCGGTGGCCATTTCATAAGATGAAATGTAGATTCCAAATGAAATTCAAATTCACACAAATTAACATGCAACTTGCAAGATGCTTGCAAGTTAGCATACTTAGGTGGCACCCCTACCTTAAGGAAGGTATGATGCCACCTTAGCATCGCACCATCCTCCATTTATATATAGATATAGAAAGGGGGGCGGCCAAGCTAAGATTATACACACATTTTGTGCATCTAAAAGTTAAATACAAAATTTGCCCCTAAAAGTAATTCTCTCACGAGTTGAGGCTTCACTCTTTTCTTCACCTCTCTCTCATTTTTAGCCTCCTACCAACTCTCTTTCTCCTTGATTTTTCTAGCAAAATTGAGGAGAAAAGGATTGTCCATTGATATGTGGATTTAGCTTGAATTTGAGGTGATTTACCTGATCAAAAGTTGATCACAACTTGTTGCGCCAGAAGCAGATTGCTTTCGGGAAAGAAAGCACAACTTCAAATTCTAGTTGGATTTTGCTTGAGAGGTAACAATCTGACCTCAATCCATTATATAGGCATAATTTAGATATGTTGGAATAGTATCCTACAAGCTAATTAGATTGGCTTTGTAAATTATTTCCTTGTAAAGCAATCTTGATTGGATGATATTCTTTAAATGGCCATTTCATCTATGCTTATTATTACTTCACTAGCATTTGAATAAAACCCTTAAATCACAAGACTACGAGACTTGATCATGTACTAGATGGTAATCATTGAATAAGTCTTACATGGTCATGATCTTAAATCTTTCAAGTCATAGGATTTTATGAGACAGGGCATTTAAGATTCGGATAGACTTGCACTAACAATACATAAATCCAAGAGTTGGATGTTGCTCCATTCTATGAGCGAGGCCGCATAAGATATGAGTGCATGTTAGTAGGTGCTTGTTAGAGAACAAGGCATGGAAGACCCACCCAGAGAATCCACTAGACAGTTGTAGTCATAAGTCAGTAGTAGCAAATTATCCCACTTACGCTAATGCATATAATTAGTCTTTTGACCTAAGGATCCATGATAATCTTGTGTTTAATCCTTATGCTTTAACTCCTCCTTAGTCACCTAGTAGGTCATTTAGGTGGTGAATGGGCATGAGCTACTAGGAATGGAAGTTTGTGAGATCCAAGATGAAATTCGACTCTTTGTCTTTGTGAAGGGCGAGTGCAACTCTTATGTTTTCTATAATAATTGATTCCAAGGAGCCCTTGTGCAAGGCACTATGACAATTTGGAAAAGGAGTTTTCCAAAAATGAGGTCATAAATTGGAATCGAACATTGAGAACTGAAATATAGCATTGAGGCTATTAAGGGGCAAGACAATATCTTGCCCTAGGCCTTTTTTAGGAGATAGGAGATGGAAGGATCATATTTGCATGGTATGCATAAAAGCTATAATAGTCCTCCAAAAACATTCATTTTGGCTAATTACTTGGGCTCCATGGGCTTGAGGTTGGACATTAACCATGGAAATTGGATACTCTTCAATAAATGAGATTAATTGAATTGAATCAATTAGTTTAAAAGTGCTTTAAACTAAAATGAATATAAGATATTCAAAAGTCACAAGGAGCTATGAGCCTTTGTCCAATGAATTGTAGAACTTATTAGATCACACACAAAATCCAATTAGCTTCCTAATTGAAGGAGGAATTTGTCTAAGAGTTGGAATATTCACTCCTAGTGGGCCAATTTTGAGGTTATCAATTTTGAGGTCAATTTTGATTTGAATAATTTACGTGTTAAATTAATCAGTTAATTTAAGGAGTTAAATTAGACCAATAACTAAAAAGTTAATTATTTGATACCATTTGATCTCCAATCAATCAAAGTTAACTTAAAATGTTAAGTTAACAAAATTAAACTTAAGAGTTAAGCTTATTGACTTAGGAGTTAAGTTTAAGGTCAATTAATTAAATTAAAGTGTTTAGTTTAACTAATGAGATGAATATATTTTGGAGAAAAAATTCAAATGAAGATTTCATTTGAGTCGACATTTTAATTAATTTGAAATTAGATTCCAAATTAGATTGAAATGCACTTGAAATTCAAATAAAATTTGAATTTGCATTTGCCTACTTGGCATGCAAGTTGGCCGCTCATCTTGAGGAAGGTGTAATGTCAACTTGGCATCACACCATCCTCCCTCTATATATATAGATATAGAAGGGGCATATATTTAGCACTCGCATTTTGGTGTGAAGATTGGAATCTTTCACATTTCCCTACAAAACTCTCTCCAAGCATTGCCTCATGTGTGGATGCTCTGCTCTCTATTCTTCTCCTACCTCAAAATCGGCCTCCACCATAACTTTTCTCCTCTATTTCTCCAGATACAAGTGAGGAGAAATTGGAAGTTCAATTGGTGTGTGAATTATTACAATAGAGACAAAATATTTGGTTTGCTTGCCTTTGGAGATCCATTTTGTAGAGCTGCGGTTTTGAAAATATTTTTCCAGGAAATCCAGAATGTATTTTGCTCCAAATTTTTTACAGTATCTAAATCAAGGTGTTGATAAGATACAATAATTTTTTCGTGATTTTTGGAGGAGTTTCGATGAGGAAAAAGTTGCTCTCTTTTAGCTGCGCTGGCTTCTGGTAGATTCTGGATTGGTGAAAGGTTCACCATTTTCTCCTTGGAAACTTGCTCATCAAGGTAATTCTCTACCTAAATCTGAATCATGAGCATGTTTAGATCTTTGTTAGCTTGTGTAGCCTAGTTAATTTCAGTTTTTGAAGTATTGATTATTTGATCCTATTGCTACACTAGCCTTCAAAATCTTTGTAATGGTGTAATTTAAGTTAGATTTCAATTTTTAAATGTCTTAAATTGAATCCTCGACATTCCACCTCTTTCAAGTGTATCAGAGCCTGTTTTTATGCTATATTTTGGATTCTCTTTTGATTGATTCATGTGATGAATTGATCTAGCTCTTTAAAAACTTTATCTAAATTATAGATTGGAGTGTTTCGATGATGATGCTTATGGCTCCTTTGATGATGAATAAATATTGTGCTAATATGTGTTTTAATTGTCAATTCATATATTAGTGTAATTTGATTTATGATTCGCTAATGTTAAATATTGATTTAGCATTGGTTTATGTTATATGTTTATATAGCATGTTTTATTTAACTGTAAGTTGTTTTGGTCATTTTTGATCCAATTGGATTGGATGTAATTGGAAATTTTTGGATGAATGTGATTCACACTTAAACTTTATTTTGATGCATTCTTTAGCACTTGAAGTTTCTATTTAAAAGGTGTTTTAGATTTAAAATTTCATCTATATTGTGTGATTTTATGTTTAGAAGGTGTTTCAAGTTTTTGGTGCACAAAAGTTAAGCTAAAAGTAAGATCAGTTAGACCACACTTTGAAACTAGCAAGCTGCCATGCCACTATTGAGCCTTGGTTGGGTAGTGTGCGCACTCCGTGCATGCACAAGGCATGGCCATGCACCCAACATGGGCAACAGTGCCCTGTTTTGGTGGTGGTAAGTTTTGACTCATTTTTATGCTCCTTTTTGTGATCAAAAGTGCATCATTTCACACATAGTAAATGCACAAGTGTTAATGCTTTCTTAAATCTTGTTAAAGTTAATCTCCAATTGTTGCAAAAATAGGATGCATAAATGTTATGTTTGTTTTTGCTAGGCCAATTAATTGTTTATGAGATAAGCATTTAATTATTGCAATTAAATTGTCAATTCTTGATTTATTTCATTTAAGTTTTGAATGAATGATGAATGAATGGGGATGATCATGAGCATTTTAATATTGATTTTATTAATTTCAAGTTGTTGAAATAGGTTGCATTAAATGGGGCATGTATGCCTCTTATTCTATCTTGTAAAAGTTATGAGAGAAAAATCACTAGGAGTGAGGTTTTCTTTCTCTTGTAGAGGTTGTAAGGAGCAAAGAAGATCCATAGAGGCTTGAAGACCCATGAATGAACAAGGATACACTTATGTAATAGCTTAGTTTAATCAATTTATTTAAAATCCGTGTTTTAAAAATTAGACTAGACCGGTTGGTCCGACCGGTCAAACCGGTGATTGGTGATCAGTCCAGTTTCGGTTGAAGCATAAAAACTAGTAGAGTTCAAAATCAGTCAAGAACCAGTTGAACCGATTAAAACCGGTTCACTTGTTTTTTTTTTTTGAAAATTTTACATTTTTTTAAGAAGAAAAAAAAGTGAAAACAAAAAAGAAAAATTATGAGTTACAGATGATGATTAAAGATTTTGAACATGTAATTTTTTGAAACATGAATTTATTTTCTTGAAATTTAATGAAGTGGTAGTTATATATGAATGTTTATGTTTAATTTGTTATTTTATTCTATTTAATCTCTCTTAAATTATGTTGAATAATTAGTATAGAACAATGTATTTTTACTTTGAATTGAAGCAAGAAACAAATGATTACTTAAATCAATATGAAAAATTATATTTTATTTATTTATAGTTGATAAATTGTGAAATAGTATTATTTTATGAAAAAATGTACTAAAAATTAAGTAAGTTGAATTTTTTTCAATAATATTCTTTTTATATCAATTGAAGGTTTTTTTTATAATATTAAAATATTATGTATATTTATAAAATTAAATATAATTATTATGTCATTATAACGTCATACCGTGGTCGAACCGATTGAACTAGTAACCATTAAGGTTACCAATTTATTGTCCGATTCAATTTTAAAAACATTGCTTAAAATCAACTGAGTGATGCACCTATGGCCCAAAATGGCACGAAAATCATGAGCACTGGTTAACCAATATGACGTTATAGGCAAATGGGGCGTCGACAACCAGATAGTTTATCATCAATATCCTTCTCCCAAGTGCCTCCCTAAATGACGTAGAGAGGTTGATAGAATCTTCTGGAATGATTTTCAACCCCCTAAAACCAACCAGAGGTGTACGCCCAGTTTCAAATTTTAGCTAGCATAAGTTCATCCTTTTCAGAGTCGAGAGGAATATGATGTTAGCCTAGCTACCATTATCGACTAGAATTTTTCTAACTTCAAAGTTAGCAATCTCAACGGAGACTACGATAGGGCAATTAGTTCTATGGTCAATGTTTTTCCCTTCGAGGTAGGCTAGGTCGCCATTAGTGAAGGAGATGGGCTCTGCGCTTGTGGATAAATGAAATGTTATTTCAATAGAGGAGGTTTTGGTCGACTCTAGCTTTCTTTGAGTTTGCCTCCCTGCTGACTTTGAGTCCCCCCCAATGGAACCTCCTGCAATTATGTCAATCAATCCTCAAATGGGTGGGCAATCTTCTTGAGCGGCTTTCTTTCCTTTCTCCTCCTTGCTCGGGCTAATCAACCTTTCTCTATGGGAAGTCTAGTCAGTTTTCCCCCCTTCAGCCTGTGCATCACTAGCCACATATCTTTTGAGATGGCCCTCCCTAATGAGCTTCTCAATTTCACTTTTGAGATTAAAGCATTCATCTGTGTCATGCCCCATTTGCTTATGAAAGTGGCAATATTTCTTCAATTTTTTCATTGCCTTAGTCTTCGCCAACTTCCTCTATTTCTTGAGGAGGTTGTTATGCTAGATTGCAAATAGGGCCTCTCTCCTCAGGATGTTCAGTAGAGTACAGTAATGAAAGCGCTGTATTAGAGATCGACCTCTTTTCTTCTATTTTCAGTTATCTCTCCCCTAATTTTTCTTTTTGTTGACCTCAGAATTTTTGAACTTCAGCATATTCATCTTTTCTTAGGTCATGTATCTCTCCGCATGGTCGAACAATTCATCTATCAATCGTGAGCGCTCTCGTACTAAAGTATTTATGCATTCTTTGTGTCTGAGCCCCAAGAATATAATGTCAATTAAGAACTCGACCCTAGGATTGTCGATCTTCAATACCTCCATGTTGAACCTTATAAAAAGGTCATAAAGGGACTTCCTCTTGTTCTTCTTGACAATGTGTAGATCGATCTCGTTCTGCTTGACAGTATAGAGATGGGTATAGGGGAGCTTCGCTTTTTATCGACTAGTGAATTGGTGCAAGAATTTATCGCAGAGCTGGTCGTTGGAGTATATCAATGATAGTTCCAACTTAACAAACTAATTGAGTGTTATACCCTAAAATGTGGTCACCAACATCTTCATGTGGATATATTCATTATGCCTATATAGCTGCATCATATGTTCGAACTACATCAGGAGCTTGTTGGAATTAGTCAAGCTATTATACCGTAGGAGTTCGATTGGGAATTTAGTGTTGATGGCAATACGCTCATTGATAATCTCCTGAATAAATGGCGAGCCTCTCTCTCGATGAGACCTTTGGGGGTCCTCCGAGTTGGGCACCTATTTAGTGTTTCTCCTTGAGATTTTGTTGAGGCATCTGTTTAATTGTTGCACTTGGTGGGAAACTTCTTCCCACTCCTCCTGATCAATCGACATAATATTTTGATCGAAATAAGGCCTCACATGCTTGTCCCTATCGTGTTGTAGGGCTTAAATGGGCCAGGCTACGTGATCCGCTGATTCGTCTACTTTTTTGCACTGGTCAAGTCTGGAACGTTCAACCCTATCATGCTGTGGGGCTTGATTAGGTCAAACATGATGGTCTACAGAGTCAGCAAATTTCTTCCCTTAGCTCGAGTTGCCCGCTCTCTCCCTGGGGGCACCTGGGGCTTGCTTCTCATTTAACTGGTGGCCACCTGGAATCCTGTAGACCTTGATTGTCTTGTGGAGACCTTTCCTCTGGGGACAATGGTTGCAGAGTTTAATTGTTAATTGGGGTTGGCACGGTCGTGTGCCTATTCAATGTTGCAAAAAGCTGAGTGAAGATCTGGGTAGAGATTTGTTAACTTATAAGTTGCATTAGTTGAGGCATGGTTAACATTACAACTTGCTCCTGTGGGGCACTAGAACCTGGAGCATGCAAACCTTGCTGGGGTTGAGGGGGAGGTGGAGATGGTGTTCTCATATAATCCTCTCTCTCGGACATAACTTTCCTAGTATTTACTATTTTCTTAGTTGCAATATCAAGTTTTCCCATAGACAGTGCCAAAATGACGAGGTTGAAAGTCATTTTTAGTGAACTGGGTAATGTTTAAGCTAATTCAATTAGAGAGGTCGAATGATCTAACAATATGATCTTCTTGGGTTGAGATCTACTACCAATAGCAAATGTTAGACTAGTCGAGTGCCCCCAGTTAAAGTATTTCGACACTCAAGTTAGTACTGGTTGAGCAAGATAATCAAGTAGCAGAATAAAAGTGTATAGTGTATACGACATACCTATAGGTGGTTGGCAATAGGGGTATTTATAGTCTTCTCCAGATAGATGATATGTTTAAGATGTCCTTATCAAGTGTAAAGGGCTCTTGTCCTTACCAAGTACTATTTCAGGTGGCATAATTTCCTATTTTTTAGGGTGAATAATACTCTGAAGGTGCGCCCCCTTGATAGAGTTGGTGGCAAATGTGGTATTGGGGTGGCACGCACCATTAATGCGGAGACAAGCTGCCTATCACAGCATTGAATGTAGCAAGGATATAATTCGGTGCCAAAGTAAGCACTCTAGTCGAAGGTGATCAACTAGACCAGGTGGTTGACCAGAGGGATGGCTTAACAGACTAGGCGGCTTGATGCCTCTTGTCGGGTAAGGTTGAGAACTATTCACTCGATCAGGCAGTTGTGGTTGAACAACTCAACCCAACTGGGTCTGAAAACGCTATTAGGCTTTAGATGTTAAGTGGGCCTAAAAACACTTTCTAGAGTTGATAGTTTGTTAGGCTGGGCTATCCCATACCAGTCGCTGATAGAATAATAACTAAATTTTTTTGAAATCAAAAGTGATTAACTTTGGCAACCATAAATTAAAATTCAATTTATTATATTATCAGATGAATTACTTAAGTGATAAAATTAGTAGTACTTAATTTTATTTAATTAGTTTTTAATGAATTAACTGTTATTATTTACTAAATAGTTATGATGACAAATATTGTAAAAGAAACACACACACATAAATATATATATATATATATATATAATTAATTAGTACTTATATTCGATTTAGTTAATTTGAAAACACTTGTATCATATTTAAATTGCTTATAAAGAATTGGGAACTAATTGCTCCGGTTTAACTTACCTTAAATTACTTTTCACCTTGATTCCTGTAAGTTATTTTAAAATGTTTTTTCCAATAAAAAATGATTCATTATTTTCTTTATAATTAAATTTTAACCAATTTTCATATATTTTATTGGACAAAGTATTAATTGTCATGCACATATATTTTTTAGGAAGAAAAGACGATGGATAACTCGTTGTGCCTAATCATTTAATTTTCTATGATTTTCAATATAAATGTTACATTTCATATTTATTTTTTATTTATGTTCTATAATTATTTTTTATTTTCTTAAAGTTATAAAAAATTATTCTAGTGCAAGATGGAATAAAAAGAATTTATGTTTTAATTACAAATAATTAGTTTAATTAAATTTTGATACCTACTCTATTGCTAGCTGTAATGATAGCAACAGAATAGAAAGGGATCGAAAAAAAAAAATTGACATCAAAATTGATTAATTTTGAAAATCATAAATTCAAGTTCAATTAATTATTTTCTCAAATGAATTACTTAAGAGATAAATTAGGTAATATTTAATTATTTGCTAACAAATTAACTATTATGATTTACTAAATAGTTATGATGAGAAATACTGGAAAAGAAACATGTATCAAATTAATTTGTGCTTATATGAGATTTTAGTTAATGTGAAAATATACGCATCGCATTTAAATTGTTTATAAAGAATTGGGACCTAATTACTTTAATTGAACTTTTCTTAAATAACTTTGGTCCTTGTTGTTATAAGTTATTTTTAAAATTTTCTCCTACACTTATACAAATGACTCATTGTTCTCTCTATGTTTAGATTTGATCTAATTCTCATTTATTTCATAGGACAGTAGTATATTTGTTGGAGTGTCATTCAATTTTCCATGGTTTTCAATATAAATGTCAAATTTCATATTTATTTATTTTTATTTATGCTCTATAATTATTTTTGATTTTCTTAGATTTAGGAAAATATTATGGTGCATGGTGGAATAAAATTGAGTTATGTTTTAATTACTTCAGAAATTTTAGTTTGATTATGTTTCGATACCTACTGTATCGCTATTTTGTTGCCAGTTATGATGATGGCAACGAAATAGCAACAAAAAATTTTTGAAGTCAAAATTGATTAACTTTGATAACCACAAATTGAAATTCAATTATTTTTATTCTCAAATGAATTACTTAAGTGATAAATTAGGTAATGTTTAATTTTGTTTCATTATTTGCTAACATATTAATTGTTATTATTATTTACTAAATAATTATGATGACAAATATTGGAAAAGAAACATATGTCAAATTAATTAGTATTTATATATAATTTTAGTTAATTTTAAAATATGCGCATCACAGTTAGATTGCTTGTAAAGAATTGGGACATAATTGCACTAGTTGAACCTAGCTTAAAGTAACTTTTGACCCTCATTGTTACAAGTCATTTTTGAATTTTTTTTCTCTTTATTTTTAAATTTTAACTAATTTTCATATATTTTATAGGACAATAGTATTAGTTGTTACGCAAATATATTTTATAACATGAAAAGCTGATACAGTACTCGTTATGCCTAATCATTCAATTTTCCATGGTTTTCAATATAAATGTTAAATTTTATATTATTTTTTTATTTATGCTCTATAATTACGAAAATTATTTTTGTACGAGATGGAATAAAATTGAGTTATGTTTTAATTAGAAAATAATTAGTTTAATTTTGTTTCCGTAACTACTCCATTGCTATTCTATTGTAGCTATAATAATAGCAAGGGAATAGTAATGAATTTTTTTTTCAAAAATCAAAATTGATTAATTTTGGTAACCATAAATTAAAATTCAATTAATTATATAATCAAATCAATTGCTTAAGTAATAAAACAAGTAATGTTTAGTTTTGTTTAATTATTTGCTAAATTAATTAACTATTAATATTTAATAAACAGTTATGATGTCAAATATTGAAAAAGAGACATATATCAAATTAACTAGTACTTATATTCGATTTTAGTTAATTTAGAAATACACGTATCATACTTAAATTGCTTATAAAGAATTGGAACCTAATTGATCTAATTGAACTTCACTTAAACAACTTTTGACCTTAGTTGTTATAGGTCATTTTTAAATTTTTTATCCTATAATTATAAAAAATAAAACGTTGTTTTCTTTAATTTTAAATATTTTTCATATATTTTATTGGACAATAGTATTATTTGTTAGGGATTTATATTTTGTAGGATGAAAAATTGATAGGGTACTCGTTGTACCTAATCTTTCATTTCTCTACGGTTTTTAATATAAATTTTAAATTTCATATGGTTTTTTTTATTTGTACTCCATGATTATTATTTATTTTTTTAGATTTATAAAGAATTATTGTGCAAGACTTAATAAAATGAAATTATGTTTCAATAATAAAATGATTAGTTTAATTATGTTTTCATACTTTGCTATTCTATTGCCAGCTATATTGATAGCAACATAATAGCAAAGGAATAACAACAGAAATATTTTTGACATCAAAATTGATTGATTTTTGGTAACCATAAATTAAAATTCAATTGATTATATTCTTAAGTTAAACACTTAGGTGATAAATTAGATTTATTTAATTATTTGATAAAAGTGATTTTGATTTTTATATCATTATATAGTTGTAAATGAAGGTTAGAAAAGAAAGATAATTTAAATTTAACAAAACTCATTATTCAACTACAATTAATTTAAAAAATATAGGCATTGCATTTAACTTGTTTATAACGAGTTGGACCTAATTGCTATAATTAGTTTATCCAAAATAACTTTTTAACTAAATATTTTTATATCTTTTTATAGTTTTTTTTCCCTCTATTTATAAAAGACTCACTATTTTCTTTAATTTACATTTTAACTTATGATTTTTACAATTTATAGTGTATGAAGTTATTTATTGGATCGTGATGATATTTTATAGGATGAAATTCAAGCTGGTCGTGTACTTGATCTAATAATTAACAAATATTTTAAAAAAAAAACATCATGTCAAATTAACAAAACTCATTGATGCTGCAGAAAGTTGCGTGTAGAAGAAATGAGGGTTGTATGTAGTTCTGGGCTTGAGATCTGCAACCACAACACACGTTAAACTAGCCAAGGTGCCCCTGGCTAAGGCACTCTGACGCTCAAGTTAGTTCTGGTCGAGAGGAAAATCGAGCAGAATACGGAGAATATAAAGTGTATATTGTAAGTGGTATTACCTTGAGCGTGGTAGGGCCTGGAGTATTAATAGTTTTCTGTGGGCATGATTTTACCCAAGCACCCTTATCAGATGTACTAGCTTTTTCCCATGCTAGGGGATTGTGAGTCATTTCATGTCCAGATCATGGTATCATGCCAGGTGGCTAAATCTTCTACTTTCCAGGGTAAATCATTCCAGTAGAGGCACGTTTTTGCCAAAGTTGTTGGCAGCGGTTGCATCAACTGCCATGTGTCATTGGTGCAGAGGGGCTCGACCTCTCAGATCAATATGCCCGGCGGGGATCCGAGTGAATGCCAAAGGTCGTTTCATGTCGATCAGACTCAAATGCTCAAACTTCTAGAATGGTTTTGAGGTCGATATGGTTTGACCGCAGATCCTACCAAGTGAGGTCAATACCGGTCAACCAAACAGATTTATCGTTGGACCTCGTGGGCTGTCTCATTTGATATTGGGCCGTTGGGCCGTCTGGGTTATCCCATATCACTCATTATTCAACTACAATCAATTTAAAAAAATATATGCTTCACATATTACTCGCTTGTAAAGAATTGGGATCTAATTGCTCTAATTGAACTTATCCTTGATGACTTTTTAACTAAATTGCTACAAGAATTTTTTTATAGTCGTTTTCCTACAGTAATAAAAATTGACTTATTTTTTCTTTATTTTTAAATTTTAACTAACTTTGATATATTTTTATAGGACGATAGTATTATTTGCTAGACACAATAATATTTTATAGGATGAAAAGGGTACTCATTGTGCCCAATCTTTCGATTTTGTATGGTTATCAATATAAATATTGAATTTCATACCTCTTTATTCAATTTATATTATAAATATTGAATTTCATACTTCTTTATTCAATTTCTACTATACAATTATTTTTAATTTTCTTAAATTGATAAAAAATTATTATTTGTGTAAGTTGGAATAGCAATGAAGCTTTGTTCTAATAATAAAGTGATTAGTTTAATTATATTTTTGTTGCTACTCCATTGCTACCTATAAAGATAGCAAAGGAATAGCAACAATAAATTTTTTTGACATCAAAGTTTATTAATTTTAGTAATAATAAATTAAAATTTAATTAGTTATATTCTTAAACAAGTTACTTAGGCAATATATTAGATACTATTTAGAGTTATTTAATTATTTTTTTTAATTGCAATTATTATGTCAATAAATTCTTTTAAATTTCAAATATTAAAAAGAAATATCATGTGAAATTAAAGAAACTCATGACTCAACTACAATCAATTTAAAAAATATTATGCATTAGATTTAACTTCCACATAAAGAATTGAGACTTAAATGCTCTAATTATCTTATTCGAAATATTTTTAAGTAAATTTTTCTATATCATTTTATAAATTTTTTCCTTTAATTAATAAATGTGATATGGGATAACCTAGTAGACTCAACAGGCCCAACATCAAGTTTGGGCCAGATCGCTTATCAAAGATCATTTAGTCAACCTGTATCAACCTTATTTGGCAAGGTCTGCAGTTGACCCGCATCAACCTCAGTACCACTTCAGATGTTCCAACAGTCAAATCTGGTCAACATGTATCGACCTTAAGACTTAGTCCGGTATTGACTCAGATTTCCACTGCATTTATTAGTCTAATAGGCAGTATGCCTCTGCATTAATGACGCGTGACAATCGGTACAGCCGTTGCCACCAACTTTGCCAACCCTGCCATCACCTTTGGCAGGAAGGCACCTCCAGAGATACTATTCATCCTAGAAAATAGGAGATTTAGCCACCTAAAATAGTACCGGGATCTAGATATGGAATGACCATCAACTACCTAGCAAAGACAAAAGTTAATACACCTGATAAGGGTACCATGGTCAAATCACGCCTGGATAAGGCTATAAATACTTCATACTCAACCACGCTAAAGGTAATGCCAAATACACTATAAACTTTCTGTACTCTTAGTATTCTGTTCAATTACTATATCTCGACCAAAACTAACTTGAGCGTTGGAGTGCCTTAATTGGGAGCACCTCAGCTAGTCTAATGTGTGTTGTGGTTGCAGATCTCAGACCTTAAGAGAAATATAGCTTTGAATATTCGACCTTCCTGGTCAAATTTATCCCAAACATTACCCTTTTCTCTATAAGCAACTTTTAGCCGTATTAGTTTTGGCGCTGTCTGTGGAAACCTATTGAGATTGCAACAAAAATATGGTAAACACATGCAGAGCAGTATCCAGAAGGGAGGAGAATAGAAGGTCAACTTCTCCACCTCCCTCTAACCTTCAGCAAGGTATCCACCCTAAAAAGAATGAACATGGGCAAACCAAAGTTCAAACTTGTGCACACGCTACTGGTTGTATTTGGGGGGTCGGAGATCATACCAGAGGGATCGATCAACTTGTCCACATCTTTTAGAGAGGCCCCTTGAAGGAGAACCTTAATGCTAAATTATCTAGTGGTCGATGCCCCATTTGCTTATAATGTTATCATAGGCCAATTTGTCCTCAATGACTTCCATGCCATTGTGTCTATTTATCACCTAAAAGTCAAGTTTCCAACCCCAGGAAGCACGGGTGAGCTTTTGTGCAACTTAAAAGAGGCCTAGAGATGTTACAACATCTCGATTGAGTCAATCGAGCAAAAAACTCGACCGCAGCTGAAGACTTTAGGGGACGCCTTTGTAGTGAAACTTAAAGAGTCCTAGGTCAGCAAGAAGCAAAAGCTGGAAGACACTAGAGTGGAGCCCGTCGGGGAGTTTAAGACCATTGAGCTCGAATCGGGTAACCCCAAAAAAATAACCCGCATTGGAACAGACTTGGTCCCATACTTGGAGTGCCTCATGGTCGATTTTCTGAGGAAAAATATTGACATCTTTGCTTAGAGGGGCATCCAACCTCTAAGTGATCGACCCCAACATCATTGTGCACCACCTCAACACTGACCTATCGTATAAGCTGGTCAGACAAAAGAGGAGGACATTCAATGCCGAGAGAACGCAAATTATTGAGGAGGAGGTTAGAAAACTCTTAGATGCAGGATATATTGTAGAAATTCAGTATCCCTATTGGCATTGTAATGTTGTCCTAGTCCCAAAAACTGAGGGATAGTGGCAGATGTGTAATGACTTTACTGATTTGAATAAAGCATGCCCTAAGGATCCTTACCCCCTGCCTCGGATAGATTTACTAGTCGATTCAATTGCTAGGTGTGAGTTATTAAATATAATGGATGTATTTTAAGGCTATCATTAGATCTTCATGGCACCCGAGGATAGGGAAAAAACATCTTTTGTTGTTCCTAATGGGTTATATTGCTTCTTTATCATGCCGTCGGATTGAAAAATGCTGGGGCAACTTATCAACGGTTAGTCAACTTCATGTTCAAAGACGAGATTAGAAAATTGATAGAAGTTTATGTCGATGACATAATAGTCAAGATAAAAAAAGCCCAAGACCACTTGCTCGACCTCAATCATACTTTTGGGATTCTAAGATCATTTGGATTGAAGCTGAACCCGAAGAAATGTATATTCAGGGTTCGAGGAGAAAAGTTTTTGGGCTATATGGTTAGCCAAAGAGGTATTGAGGCGAATCCACAAAAAATTCAAACAGTTTTAGATGTTACCCCTTCGAGAACAATTCGAGATGTTCAGAGGTTGGTAGGGAGAATCGTAGCTTTGGGAAGGTTCATCGCAAGATTGGCTGACAAAAACCTACCCTTTTTCAAAATTCTCAAAAATTCCAGGAAGATGAGTTTCCAGTGAACGGAGCTGTGTGATCGGGCGATGGTTAAGTTGAAGCAGTATTTAGATATATTTAGCAGTCTTTGAAGTATCGATTAGTTTAGCACTGGTATCGACTTGAGATGGCAACCACCGACTAGTCTACTATTGCAATAAATCGCTCTAAGGGCCTGAACATAATTATTTGAAAATTGAGAAATTTGCGTTAGCCTTAGTGATTGCTGCTCAGAAGCTGAGACTGTACTTCCAATCTCATTCTATTATAGTGCTAACCAACTAACTGTTGAAACAAGTGTTGGTAAAGCCTGATACATAAAGGTAGATTAACCAAGTAGGCGATCGAGTTGGGGGAGTTTGATATTAGTTTTCAACTTCAAATATCTATTAAAGTACAGGTTTTTGCCGACTTCATTGCAGAGCGAGTCGACTTACCCGAGAAGAGTATCCTAGCCCCTCTTGTTTGGACCTTGCACGTTAATGGATCATCAACCACATCTAGAGGGGGAGTAGAGGTTGCTCTTCGCTTCCCAGATGCTAAGGAGTATGATTTTGCAATTAAATTGGATTATACAGTCACAAACAACAAGGTTGAGTACAAGGCCCTGCTGGCAGGAATGAGAATGGCGCTTGAGCGAGGGGTCGAACACTTGATCGTGATTATGGACTCCCAGTTAGTAGCAGAGTAGGTCGAGGGAGATTTCAAAGGTAAAGAACAATCGATGACCTAGTACCTAATCGAACTAAAGAAGTTGTAGCAATTATTCAAAAGATTTACTCTCAGCCAGGTCCTTCGATTTAAGAATGAATGGGCAGATGCTCTCTCCAAGTTTGGCAGCTTCATCAGAAGAACAAAAGATAAGAAAATCACATTTTTGGTCTTGGATAGGCTGTCAATTGCACTCTCTGATGACAACCTAGTAATAACTATTGAGGAGAAGACAGTTTCTTGGTAGACCCCAATAAAGCTATATCTCAGCCAAGGCATTATCCCTAATGATAGGAATGAGGCTTGGCACCTTCGAGGACAAGCCACCAAATTCACCCTCGATGAACACGATCAATTGTACAAGAGATCCTTTGCTAGACCCCCTTTGAGATGCCTAGATCAAGATTAAGCGTTAGAAGTATTACATGATGTTTATGTAGGCATGTGCGGCAACCATTCTAGAGAGAGGTCCCTTGCCCACAAAATAATCAGGTATGGGTATTTTTGGCCAACATTGTTGAAAGACTCTGTGGATTTCACATGCAAATGTGCATTATGCCAAGTCTATTCTAATTTGCTGCATCAGCCAATTGTGCTAATGGTTAATGTCTAGTTTTCCTGGCCATTTGATTAGTGAAGAATCGATATAGTAGGCTCTTTGTCAAAATCAATAGGGTAGCAAAAGTTCATAATTGTAGCAGTTGAATATTTTACCAAGTAGGTTGAAGCCGAGGCTGTCCCTAAGATAACGGATGTGGCCATCAAAAGTTTTATATGAAAAAATATTTTTTTCCATTTTGGCGTACCTAAAATCCTTATTTCAAATAACAAAACTCAATTTTAGAGTAAGAGTACGAGAGGTTGGTGTGAGGCCTTGGGGATTGCATAATATTTCACCTCAGTGGGCAACCTTCAATTGAACGGGCTGACCGAGGTAACCAACCAGACTATCCTCGACTAATTGAAGGCTAGAATTCAGGACATCAGTGTGAATTAGGCAGATGACCTGCTCGGCGTGCTATGGGCTTACAGGATAACCCCTCAAACAGCTACCGGTTATACCCCTTACAGCCTAGTTTATAGGTCAAAAGTAGTCATCCCTTCAGAATTGATCCAACATACTGCTTGGGTAATCCATTTCCACCCACTAAGAAATATGTTGAAGAGAAAGCTTGATCTCAAAACTATTGATGAGCGTCAACAGGAAGCTTATAATACTATGCCGCGTTACAGGTCAAAGATAGCCCTGAATTATAATAAAGGGATCAAAGAGCGCCGTTTCAATATTGGAGATCTTGTTCTCAAAAAGGTAGAGGTCACCAAAAATGTGGGCAAGCTCGAACCAAAATGGGAAGGTCCATACTCCGTTATCAAAGTAGTGAAACACAATGTCTATAGGTTGGCCAACATGTAAGGAGAGAAACTCCCCCACTTGTGGAACGCTATCAATCTCAGGAAGTTTTGTATTTGAAGATGTATAGTACTTATCTTTGCAACCTTTTGGCTTGAATAAAATCCTAATTATATTGGTTTGATTGTTATCTTTAATAATTTTAGTCAACCCTATAGTTGACGACTAAGCAGCCTCTTACGGCCACCTAAACGGCTTCTAGCCGTCCAAGTTTTTAGTTAACCCCATGGTCAATGACTAAGTAGCCCTTTGCTACCGCTCAAATAGCTCCTAGCCATCCAAGCTTTCAGTCGACCTTGTAGTCGATGAACAACTAGCCCCTTGCTGCCACCTAAATGGATCTTAGCCGTCTAAGCTTTCAGTCGACGCAGTAGTCAATGAACAAATAGCCCCTTACTGCCACTCAAATAGCTCCTAGCTGTCCAAGTTCTTAATTGACCTTGTGGTCGATGAACAAGTAGCCCCTTGTTGCCACTTAAATAGCTCTTAGCCATCCAAGCTTTTAGTCGACCCGATAGTCAACGAATAAGCAGCCCCTTGTTACCACTCAAATGGCTCTTAGCTATCCAAGCTTTTAGTCAACCTTGTAGTTGACAAATATGCAGCCCCTTGCTGTTACTCAAACAGCTCCAAGCCGTCTAAGTTTTTAGTCGACCATTTAGTTGACCTCCTTGCTAACGAACAATCATTTCCAGGCAACCCTCTAATTTTTGCTAACCCCATGTTAGCAAAGGATGCAATTTCTTCTAATGGGTAGTTAACTCCAAGGGTCAAACAAATAGTTGACCAAGAGTATTAATCAATCAACGACACAGTCGTATAATATAATTGCTATACAACAGGCAATCAAGTATTCTCCTTATTATCACAACGGGAATCAAAAGTTATGAATGGCACAACATGATGGAAATGAAAAGAAAAATATGCCTTTATTCATCATTCACTAGTAGGTTACAAACAACAAAAAGAAAAAAAAGATAAAAAAAAAAAGAAAACAAAGATTGGTTCAGTTTTGGCTCGGCTCTTCTTGGTCGCTTTTAGCCTATTCTGAGTTCAATTTTGGCACCACACAAAGTGAGCAGAGAGGCTGCTTGGGGAGGTTCAAAAGGTCATGCAATGTCGCCCATAAAGTTAGTCAATTGTAGCACGTATTGCACTAGATCGACCTCTTTCTTCTTCAGTTGGGTCATGAGGTCCTCAACGAATGCAAATTTAGCAAATAGTTGCTCCAACTTTGAATCAACCTTAACCTTCTTCTTTTGCACCTCAGTTAGTGGCATATCGAGTGCAGCAATTACAGCTTCGACCTCTGGGCCCTACTCAGCGCCGTCATTCTCTAGGTTTAGATAAGGCTCTAATCTATCATCTAGTGCGAGGCTTATTCTACTTCGATCCTCAACTTAAAAAGCATAGCCCAAGTGCTCGAGCTACTTGATGGCCCTATGGAACGCTTCACGAGCATCATCAAGCGATGCAACCTCGTGGCATCTTGAAAGGCCATACTCACCATAAACTGTTCAACATCCTCACACCGCACCATAGACAGATGCTAGAGGAAGGCCTCTTTAGCTTGGTTGGTTGCCTCCGCATGACCTTGGGCCTGACCAGAACTAAAGCTCACCTGCAGGTCCAGTTGAGCCTTCTTTATAATGCTGTCCATTTAACTCCGATCCTTGATGGGATAGACCAAATGTTGATCCTTCGAGTTGAGCTGCTCCTAGAGGTTAGCTATCTTTTTTTTTAGTTGCTCAACCTGGAGCTAGGAGGACTCGAGCTGTGCCTTAAGCATTTCTATCTCCCTTCCTGCCATTAACTTCTCCTTGGCAGCCAGAGCTATCTTAGATTGTGTAGCCCAACTGTCTTATTTGAAACACAAAAATGTCATTTTTCAAACCAATATATGTATAAAAGGAAAATTGCAATTGATACAATCGATCTCATACTTACCACATTACAGTAGTAAGACATCGCCTTCATTGTCCTGAGCTAACTAAGGCTCATCAGCTTTCATTGGTTGATCACGAATAGCCCTAATGTCATCTATTTTAGAGCCTCAGTACCCATCGGCCCTTCTTGGATGATGGAGGTCAAGTTGATTATCTCCTTGTTTAGGCCGATGGCAAATCGGGGAGGGGACAGTCGAGAAAGCTGAAATATTGCATCGTCACCCAATTTACCAAATAGGTCGTAACTTATCACAGCCTTTTATTTTCCTTTGCCCCCCATGGCCTTTTTTTGGTGCCAAACCTCCCTGTTCGACCATTTACCTCTTGTCTCGACCAGTAGGGCTACTGTGGACGGGCTCCTCTCAGTGAGTAGATTGAGTTTTGGAAGCCTGCTTGATTTGTGATGGGGGTGGTACAGATGTCGACCTTGTTGAACCTACCTGTTCAGCAGGAGCACCTTCTCATCAAGCGACAGCAACTCGATGGCATTCCTTATTCTTCAGTGCCTGGACTTGGGATTTGTTGCGGCTGTGGGCTATTACTTTATTATGATCTGCACATGCAAACAAATTAAGCAAACATCAAACCCGAGCAAAAAGATTAGTGTTCAATCAAAACAGTTGATGAAAAGTCTCTACCTAGTTGATCGTCCACAGGCAAGTCGAGTTGGGTAGGTGATAGGCTAGCCAAAACTAAACACCTCTCTTTGGTCATAATTGAGGCCTCAATTTGTCCAAATCTAACTAAATCTCGATGAATGTGTTAAGCCAAATAGGTGTTTGGTTTTCAGGCATCCCCATAGGCCTTCTCCACCAGCCCTTTGGAATGGCAAGAACCCCTAGCCCCTAAACATAAAAGAAATGTTTTTTCTACTCTTGCCCATACAAAAAGGCACGGGACACCAAAAACGTTCCCTAGGGTCGAGCAGTCAGGTAATAAAAACTAGACTTATCATTGCTACCCAACTTTTAGGACATGGATAAGTGGAATAAGTTTGAGAAGTTGGCAAAAGATGTGGGCTAGTTTTACAAGTGAATTAGCATGGCAAAACTATATAATGTGGCAAAACAGTTCAAGAGCAGCTGGGTGATGCAAACTTCTAGACCTAGTAAGAGGTTGACTATTGGTTGGGTGAGCGAAAACCTAAGGCCACATTTTAATCCTTCCTCGAACGTAGTTATATACCCTCGGGGAG
Source organism: Jacaranda copaia (assembly GCA_014898725.1). Lineage (NCBI taxonomy): Eukaryota > Viridiplantae > Streptophyta > Magnoliopsida > Lamiales > Bignoniaceae > Jacaranda > Jacaranda copaia. Next base: position 484,508 of record JACGDI010005716.1, read on the forward strand.
GTTAAGGTATCCTACCCCGAGTCCTTGGCGCTATCAGTTCATATTCTTTAGGGATGTGGTAAGCTGCCCTAATACGAATCAAGTCAGTAAGGGTATCTTAGAGGCTATTTCGGTGTAGTGGTCAGGGTAAACAATCGGCCCTGAGTTATAGGTACATCACTAGGGCTAGCATCCCCCTCTGAAATAACTTTAACATCGCTCGAGCTACTAGAACTGCTTGAGCTAAAGCTATAGCTTGTGGATGAACTTAATTCACTCTCACAAGATGTTTGAGATATACTCTCCGGCCCAGTCTCCCTTCATGGACCATACTCCCTGACCTAGTATCATCACTATCTAAACTGGAAGACATACTTTTACAAATGAAAAGATAGAAAAGAACAAGAACAGTAGAGGCACTTACAGTGGAAATCTTGAAAAGGTAAAGCGCACAAAAACTTGAAGAGCTTCAAAGGTAATAATTCGACCAGATGTATTAGCAATAAAAGTATAATTGGAGTTAGTTATCCTATTATTTATAGGTGTTCATGCATGAGAATTTGAGTAAATATTATAATGATAGCTTGCCCCAATACGCTTCATATTCTGCGCACTAATCGGAGCATTAAATGCAGAGAAACCACCTTAAACCCTAGTCGGCAATTCAAAAACCCAAATTGAGGATTCAAAAACCCTAGTCAAATATGGTGACCACTATAACTGAATGTAAACTCCCTACTCTTTCTCATCGACAAGCTCGATCAAGACTATGAGTTGGAGGGACTCATGATGTGGGATAACTCGGTAGGCCCAACATCAAGTGGGATAGCCCGAGAGGCCCAACATCAAGTCTGGGCTAGATCACCTATCAAGGATCATTTGATCGACCTGTATTAACCTTACTTGGCAGGGATCACAGTTAACCCGTATCGACCTCAGGACCACTTCAGATATTCCAATAGTCAGGTCTGGTCGACATGTATCAACCTCAAGACCTACTCCAACATTGAATCAGATCTCCACTGTATTTATTAGTCTGATAGGCAGCATACCTCTGCATTAATGACACATGACAATCGGTACAGCTGTTGCCACCAACCTTGCCACCAACTTTGCCAACCTTGCCACCACCTTTGGCAGGAAGGCGCCTCCAAAGATATTATTTATCCTGGAAAATAGGAGATTTAGCCATCTGAAACAGTACTAGGATCTGGATATGGAATGACCATCAACTCCCTGGCAAAGACAGAAGTCAATACACCTGATAAAGGCACCATGGTCAAATCACGCCTGGAGAAGGCTACAAATACTTCATACTCAATCATGCCCAAGGTAATACCAAATACGCTATAAACCTTTTGTACTCTCAGTATTCTGTTCGATTAATATATCTCAACCAGAACTAACTTGAGCATTGAAGTACCTTAGCTGGGAGCACCTCGGCTAGTCTAACGTGTGTTACGGTTGTAGATCTTAAACCTCGAGAGAAATACAACTTTGAATACTCGACCTCCCTGGTCAAATTCATCCCAAATATTACCCTTTTCTCTATAAGTGACATTCAGCTGCATCAAAAAGACTCGTTATTACCTTTATTTTTAAGTTTACTAAAAATATATATTGTATGAAGTTATTTATTGGATCATCATAATATTTTATGAGATGAAAAGTTGAGTGTGTATGCAATCTAATCCATTAAGATGAAGTGATGAAATTGAGATGAAGTTAGAGAGGATTGAGAGACAAAAAATATTAAAATTGATTTTCAATCTTAAATTCAAAAATTTTATAAATCTAATTGATGCTGCAGAGAGCTGAGGAGTCAGGTACTCCAGTTGATCCAAGTATTTTGGGCTTGAGATCTACAACCACGAACACACGTCAACTAGCCGAGAGGCCCTCGGTTATGGCACTCCGATGCTCAAGTTAGATTTTTGGTAGATCAGAGAATATAGAGATAAGAGTATGTTGTAAATAGTGTGAATGGCATTACCTTGAGCGTGGTGGTGCTTGTAGTGTTTATAGTCTGATGAGAGTGTGATTTTACCCAAGTACCTTTATCAGGTGTACTTGGATTTCCCCATGACGGAGGGTTGGGAGTCATTCTCTACTTAGATCCTAGTACTGTGCCAGGTGGCACAATCTTCTATTTTTTTGGATACTCATATCAGTAGGAGTGTGCTCCTGCCAGAGTTGTTGGCAGGGTTGCCAGAGTTGTTGGAAGCGATTACATCTGTTGGCAGCAGTCACATCAGCTGCCACGTGTCATCAATGCCGAGAGGTTCAACTTGTCCAACTTGCAATCGAAGGTCGATTCATGTCGACCAGACTTGGATTCTAAAGCTTCGGAAGTGGCCTTTAGGTTGATACGGGTCGATCATGGGGCTTACCAAATAGGGTCGATATAGGTTGACCAGACTGATGTGCCTTTAGGCTTCATAGGCTGTCTCTTCTGAATTTGGGCCTATTGGGCCTACTGGATTATACCGTATCAAGTTTGGCATTGTGGGCTGTCTTATTTGAAGTTGGGCCTGTTGGACCTACTGGATTATCTCATATCATGAGTCCCCTCAACTCCCAATCCTAATCAAGCTTGTCGATGAGAAGGAGTAGGGAGTTCATATTCAAATATAATGGGCAATATGTTTGACCATGATTTCTGTGCTTTCGACCAGGTTTTTGAAATATCAACCTGGGTTTTTGAAATATCGACCAAGGTTTTTGAAATATCGACCAGGGTCGGAGGCAGTTTCTGTGCATTTAATGCGGCTATTAATGTGCCGAATATGAAGCGTGCAGAATACAAAGCATATGAGATACGAAATAGCCTATTATGATGGCAGTTACATAGTTTCCCGTGCATGATTGCCTATAAATAGTGAGGGAGTTCCTTCGCTATCACTTTTGCATTTTGAACATCAAAAAATATCTATTATTGAAGAGTGTTCCGCTTGATACTTTTCGCTTTTGAAACAAACATTGTAAGTGTCCCTATCATATCTGCGTTATTTTCTGCCATTACTTTGCAGAACCATGTCTATTAATGTTGATTCTAGTAGCAGTAGATCTGAAAACATGATTAGTAGGAGGGATAGTGAGACTGAGAGTACCACCCTATCTACTTCATCTGTGATTGAAAGCAATAGTTCTCCTAGCAGTAGCGATCATGGAGAGGCTAGGATAGTATCAGAGGGAGA
>JACGDI010005716.1:494016-571643 GCA_014898725.1 Jacaranda copaia
TCAAGTGTTTGTTGGGGTCAGTGGAGCCATCATACCTCGGGAGGCCGATCGAAATTTTGGCGTCCACAGCAATCCTCTCATCTATGATCTCCTGAATGAACGGGGACCCTCTGTCTCGACGAGATCTCTGGAGAGTGTCCGCGTTTTGTGCTCTTTCAGTGTTTCTCCTCGAGATTTTGTCGAGACGTCTGTTAAGTTGCTGCACTTGATGGGAAACTTCTTCCCGCTCATCTCATTCTGCTTAGGAGGCAAACCTAGTGCATTTGGCCCTGCTGCGCTGTGGGGCTTGACTAGGTCGATATGGCAAATTTAGGGGTTTTTTTCTATCTTCGCGGCAATCGTGGCTTTGATGTTCGACCCTATCACACTGCGGGGCTCGATTAGGTCGAACGTGGTCCTCCGAGTCCACCACCTCCTCATGAGGTTTTGGATGTCTCCTTCCGCTGGTGGATGTCTGGGGCTGGCCTCACGCCTGGCGGGTGGTTGCCTGGCCTCATGGTGGGAGGGGTTGTTCTCCTAAGGTCTATTTTCTAGCGGTGGCAGCTGCGAAGCAGCGTTGGTGATGGGAGCAGGCACTAAGGTGTGCCTGTTCAACGCGGCAGATAACTGAGCTGATATTTGGGCAGAAATCTGCTCACTGATCATTTGCATTAGCTGGGACATGGGAAGCGTCACCAGCTATTCCTGGGGGGCGCTGGCGCTCGGAATATTTATTTTTTGCTGGGGTTTAGGGAGTGGTGGGGAAGTAGACCTCCTATTTTCCTCCCTCCCAGATGTTGCTCGGCGTGTGTTTACCATTTTTTTGCTGCAATTTCAAATATTCCCATAGACGGCGCTAAATGATGCTGCAGATAGCTGGGGAGTTAGGTACTCCGATCGATCCAAGTATTTTGGGCTTGAGATCTACAACCAGGAACACACGTCAACTAGCTGAGAGGCCCTCAGCTATGGCACTCCAACGCTCAAGTTAGATTTTCAGTAGATCGAAGAATATAGAGATAAGAGTATATGGCAAACAGTGTGAATGGCATTACCTTGAGCATGGTGGTGCTTGTAGTATTTATAGTCTGATGAGGGTGTGATTTTATCCAAGTACCTTTATCAGGTGTACTTGGCTTTCCCTATGACGGGGGGTTGGGAGTCATTGTCTGCCCAGATCCTAGTACTGTGCCAGGTGGTGCAATCTCCTATTTTTCTGGATAATCATGTCAGTAGGAGCGTGCTCCTGCCAGAGTTGTTGGCAGGGTTGCCAGAGTTGTTGGAAGTGGTTTCATCTATTGGCAGCAGTCACATCAGCTGCCACGTGTCATCAATGCGAGAGGTTCAACTTGTCCAACTTGCAATCGAAGGTCGATTCATGTCGACCGGACTTGGATTCTAAAGCTTCGGAAGTGGCCCTCAGGTCGATACAGGTTGATCGCGGGGCTTACCAAATGGGGTCGATACAGGTCAACCAGACTGATGTGCCTTTGGGCTTCATAGGCTGTCTCTTCTGAATCTGTGACTATTGGGCCTACTGGATTATGCCGTATTAAGTTTGGCCTCGTGGGCTGTCTCATTTGAAGTTGAGCCTGTTGAGCCTACTGGATTATCCCATATCACTAATTAAAATTTAATATTAATCATTTCAAGCTTTCTTTTAATTAAATATGTAATCTTTTACATTTCAAACTTTTGCCAAGTGACTTGTAATCCTAGTGACATTGGTCCCCCCTTATTATATAGGAGGTCTTATGTTCGATCTGAAATGTGCGCATTGTGCACTTTATGTGTATTATTTGTAGTTTATACTTTAATTTGTTTGATTTAAAAATAGAATAATATTGATTTGTTGAAAAAGCAGAATAAAATTGATTTGTTCGATTCGAAATAGGCGCGTTGTGTACTTTATGTGTATTATTTATAGTTTATACTTTAATTTATTTAATTTAAGAATAGAATAATATTAATTTATTAAAAAAATAAAATAATATTAATTTATTGAAATAAGAAAAATTTATCATTTAGAATATTCTCTTTCTAAAAAAAATTCAAACATTCTTTTAGTGTTAAAAGAATTATTTAACAAATAAACATAGCTCAAAACTTAACCACCCACACTCCAACATTACAGTTTTCAATCATCATTTCTTCCCGCAGCCCCTTTGCCAGATCATTTTCACCCACTACTTTCCCATCTGCTATCTCTGATCTCTCTCTCTTTTCCCGCCTCCACTTTCCCCTCTACTGCTTAGTTGGCTTTCTCCTTTCCATCCACGCCGTCCTTTTCGCCTTCCTTTCCCGCTACCGTTCTCCTTCCCTCTTCTCCACCGACCTTGGCCCTTCACATTTCATGAAAATTCATTCTCTTGTATATGCCAAATAAATTCTGAAGTAGGAAGAAACTAAAGAGGAAGTGCTTCTAAAAGATGAACAAGATATATCAACAGAATATTATGCCGATGATAATGATGATAATGGAATTCCAGGAAGATTGTAACAAAACAGAAAAAGATTCCGTTAACAAGAAAGTTCCTCATATACTGATATTCATTTTGCTTAAGTTGACCTTTTCTCTTGGAAAATGTTTTGTATATCGCTGTTTTGGGCTGCCTAAAGGTTGATTCTTTAAGCTGTTAACATCCCTAATCATGATATCATTTATCGCATTTTCTTTAATATTTTCAAAGATGATATTCTTTTTGTTTGATGATTTGGTATTTATCATCGACATAAATGCAGGAATTGTGTTTGTTCCCATCCCATTCAAAGTAGACAATGTATTAGGTACGGTAACTAAACAAGAAGCGATTGAACCGAAGAAGGGCACCACAGGCATGTTATTGAAGGTGAAACATGCCCTGTTGAGCGGCTCTCTTAGGCCTCTTTTCCAGCATGTGATGTAATGATTCACCTTGACATTTATTTTCCTTGTGCTTACTTTTGTTGCTAATGGTTTTAAATACTTGTGCAAAATTTAGGATGGTTTATCATACCCTAGTAAGTGGTAATTTTGTTGGGACTAAATTATGAAACTTTAGTTCGGGCAGGAGTTAGCATCTGTTGAACATTGCATTCTTTTATCATTGTGAGATTGATTTTTTTGTTGGCTCTATGTTATTTCATTCTATTTCTTGGTTTAACATGTATAGTGTTGTGCTTTGCTAGAATGATCATTTTTTTCTATATTATTATTATTATTATTAATTTTTCTCTTTAAATAGTAGACTATATTGTGAAAATTTTCTGGGGTAATGATTATTGTAGTTGATTACATGTGTAGTTAAGGTTGGTTCTTGGATAGTTAGGAATAATAAGACAAGCTAGATAAATGATGAGAAAAATGAGTTCTTGCAGTATGAATTTGTGTGTGGTGATTATAAGTTGATTGACGGACACAATCTTGTGAATGCTGTTTTTTGATTGGCCTGCTAAGAAATAAAAAACTCATAATTCTTTTTTATAGTTAAAGAAAGTGATGGTGCTCCATAGAATTGGATAATTGGGAATTTGAGAAATGTGGGGAGAGAGAATAATCTTGTTAAAATACTAATATGGGCTATACAGGTCCACAGTAAGCTCACTTAATATATATGGCCCAACATTAATTTTGGGACCAAATGGGCTATATCAGTCAATGACAACCATATGGTCGAGCATGCAGTACTCAATCGCATTCGACAGGAGACTTCAAGCCTTTTAGCTTATTCAACCATCTCTCTGGTCAACCGCCCTGTCTGTTTGACTGTAATCAACCAGGACGCTCATGCCGGTATTGACTTATACCTTCGCTGCATTTACTGTTCTGACAAGCAGCACGCCTTCGCATAAATGGCGCGTGACAGCCGGTACAGTCTCTGCCACCAACTCTGCCACCAACCTTGTCACCATCTTTGATAGGGAAGTGCCTGCCCAAAGTACTATTTATCCCAAAAAATAAGAGATGATGCTACCTAAAACAGTACTGAGATCTAGAATGACCATTAACCCCTTAACAAGGACTAAAGCCCACTATGCTTGATAGGGGCACCTTTGACATATTACACACCAAGAGAAGACTATAAATACCTCATAGCTAGCCATGCTATATGTAATGCCAAATACACTATGAGCTCTTAATATTCTATTCGATTACCCTCTTTCGACCATAACAAACTTAAGCATCGGAGTGCCTTTGCTAGGGGCACCTTAGCTAGTTTAATGTGCATTGTTATTGTAGATTCAGACCTCAAGAAACAAAGCACTTGGATCATTCGACTTCCCTGGTTGAATTTGCCTAAACACCACATTTTTCACTACAAACAACTTTCAACCTCATTATTTTGGCACCATCCATTAGAACACTTGAGATTGCAATGAAGAAATGGTAAACACACATAGAGCCGCATTAGAAAGGGAAAAAAAGAGAAGGTCCACATCTCCTCCTCCACCTCCGTCACAGTAAGGTGCACACGTTTTGGGCCCCAGCGCCCCTAACAGCAAGTTGTGACGTCGACGATGCCCCAGTTGATATAGCTGATAAGTGAGAAAATCTCTGCTCAAATCTCTACCCAACTTTCTGCCACACTAAATAGGCACATCATTGTGCCAGCCTTGGCTAGCAGTGCCACCCTTCAACTGCTTTCCCCAAAAGATAGGTCCTCTAAGGACAGTCGTGGCTATTAGGAGTCTAGATGGCCACCAACCTGATATTAAGCCAGTCCCAAATGCCCCAAGGAAAAAAGGAGGCAATCAAAGCTGAGAGAGGAGATCGCCAACTTTATTGGTCACGTTCGATCTAATCAAGCCTTGTAGTGCGATATGGTCGAATGTTCCATGAGTGACTACCGCGAGGCTATGGAAGAATCTGCAGACCTTGTGGCTCGATCTATTCGAGCCTCACAGTGTAATAGGGCTGAGCGCATAAGTCCATGTCTCAATCAAAATGCCACTCTGGTTGATCGAGAAAAATAGGAAAAAGTTTTCCATCAAGCCCAACAACTAAATAGGCACCTCAACAAGATCTCAAGGAGAAACACTAATAGAGCGCCTAATCCAAAAGGCCCCTAGAGGTCTCATTGAGAAAGAGGCTCCCTGTATATTTAAGAGATCATCAATGAGCACATTACTTTCAACACCAAGGTTTATGATGGCTTGACGGATCTTAAAGAAAACTTGATGCAATTTGAGCATATGATGTAGCTGCATGGGCACATTGGATACATTTATGCCAAGATGCTAGTAACCACTTTCCAGGGTATTGTGCCCGACAAGTTTGTGAAGCTTGCGCCTTCATTGATATATCTTATGGCCAACTGTTTGATAAATTTTTACACTAATTCATCAGTAGGAGAAAGGTAAAACTCCCTCACAACTATCTTCACACCATTAAACAAAGTGAGGGGGAGTCCCTCTGTGACTTCTTTACATGGTTCAAAATGGAGATCCTTAAGATAGATAACCCTAGGATTGAGTTCATGATTAACGTACTGTTCCTGGAGCTCAAACATAAGGAATGTCCTAATGCATTAGTGCTAAATGCCTTAGGTCAATGGAGGAACTACTCAACCTAGCCAAAAGATACATGACCTAAGAGAAGATGAACAAGCTCAAGTTTGGATCCTCCGAGGTTAACAAGAAGAAGAAAGAGAGAGACAACCAAAAGCATAAAGAAAGAGATCGATCTTCAATAAAATATTTCCATGACTATACACCCCTGAACATCCTAAAGAGAGAGGTCCTGTATGCCATTCAACATGATAATCTTCTCAAAAAACTGAGGAAGTTGATGGAGGTTGAGGTAGTGAAAAAATCTAAGAAATATTGCCACTTCCACAAATAAAAGGGACACAACATTGATGAATGCTTCAACCTCCAGGATAAAATTAAGAGGCTAATCAGACAAGGCCATCTTAAGAAATATATAGCTATGGATACGCAAGTTAAAGGGGGTAAAACTGATTAGACTCCCTATAGAAAAGATCAGTTAGTCTTAGAAGAGAGGACAAAGGAAAGAAATCCATCCATGAGGATCACCCACCCATCTGAGGAGTGACCAACATGATCACGGGAGGTCCTACTAGAGGGGACTCAAAATCTACTTAAAGGCAAAACTAGAGGAGACTGGAGTCAACTAAAGCTTTGCTCATTGAAATAACATCCCACCTTTCGACGAGCACAGAGCCTATCTTATTCACTGACAGGGACTTGACCCACCTCAAGGGTAAGAATATCGATAGTAAAGTAAATTTTCCTATGGTAGTCTCTGTTGAGATTGCCAACTTTGAAGTATACAAGGTCCTGGTTGATAATAATAGCTCGACCAACATCATTTTTCTCTCCACCTTGAAAAGAATGAATATAGGCTAGCTAAAATTTGAACCTGTGTGAACCTCTCTTGTTGGATTTAGGGGGTCAAAATTATTTTGGTAGGATCCATCAACCTGTCGACATCATTTGGGAAGGCTCCTAAAAGAAAAACTTTAATGGTGAACTATCTGGTGGTTGATGCCCCATTAGTTTATAATGTTATAATAGGTCGACCAGCTCTCAATAATTTTTGTGCCATTGTGTCGACTTACCACATGAAGATCAAATTTTTGATCCCAGCAAGCACAGGGGAGCTTTTGTGCAATATAAAAGAGGTTTGGAGGTGTTACAACATCTCGATCGAGTCAAGCAAGCAGAAGACTTGATCACAATTGAATACCTTGGGAGATACCTCTATAGCAAAACTTAAGGAGACCTAAGCCAACAAGAAGAGAAAATTAGAAAATACTAGGGTAGAGCCCGTTGGGAAATTTAAAACCATTGAGCTTGTCTAGGGAAACCCCAAAAAGACAATCCACATCAGGAAAGACTAGGTCCCCCACCTGGAATGTCTTATGATTGATTTCTCGAGGAGGAATATTGATGTATTTATATGGAAAACATCCGACCTCCATGGAATCGACCCCAATGTGATTGTGCACCGCCTTAATGTCGACCCCTTACACAAACCAGTTAGATAGAAGATGATGACATTTAATGCTAAAAAGACTTAGATCATCGAGGAGGAGGTCAAAAAACTCTTAGATACAGGTTATATTATAAAAATTCAATATCCTTCTTAGCTATGTAATGTTGTAGTCGTCCCAAAGAATGAGGGGCAATAGTGAATGTGTAATGATTTTACAGATTAAAATAAAGTGTGTCCTAAAGATCCTTATCCCCTGCTTCGAATAAATTTATTAGTTTATTTAACTACTGGTTGTGAGTTGTTGAGCATGATGGATGCATTTCAAAATTACCATCAAATTTTCATGGCACCCGAGGATAAGGATAAAACTTCCTTTGTTGTTCCTAATGAGGTCTATTGCTTTTTGGTCATGTCTTTTGGATTGAAAAATGTTGGAGAAACTTACCAAAACTGGTCAACTTTATGTTCAAAAATAAAATTGAAAAGTTAATGGATGTGTACGTCGATGATATAATTGTAAAGACTGAAAAGGCCTAAAACCACTTGCGTGACCTCAATCATACTTTTGCAATTCTGAAAGCATTTAGTTTGAAGTTGAATCTAAATAAGTGTACGTTTGGGCTCCGTGGAGGTAAATGTTTGGGCTATATATTTAGTCAATAGGGCATTGAGGTAAACTCGCAAAATATTTAGGCCGTCCTCGACATCACTCCTCTGTGAACAGTTAGAGATATTTCAAAGGCTGGTTGGGAAGATTATTGCTTTAGGGAGATTCATTGCAAGATTGGCTGACAAGAGTTTACCTTCTTCAAAATTCTCAAAAACGCAAAGAAAGTGGGTTTCCAATTTACTGAACAATGTGATCGGGCGTTGGTTGAGTTGAAGCAATACCTATCCTTGCCCTCTACGCTTGCAAAACCTGAACTAGGAAAAATAATTCAGATATATTTGGTGGTCTCTGAAGCATCAATCAACTCAACTTTGGTCTCGACCAGAGATGGTAGCCATCGACCAGTCTATTATTGTAGCAAGTCACTCAAAGGACCAGAACGTAATTACTTGGAGATCAAGAAGTTTTCTTTGGCACTGGTCATAGCAGCTTGGAAGCTGCACCCGTATTTCCAGTCCTATGCCATTATAGTGTTAACCAACCAACTGCTGAAATAAGTATTATCAAAGTCTAACACGTCCAGTCGATTGACCAAATGGGCTATTGAGTTGGGAGAGTTCGACATCACCTTTCAATCAAGAACTGCTATCAAAGTATAAGTTCTGGGCGACTTCATCATTGAGTGAGTTAACTTGCCTGAGAGAAATTATGAAGCCCATCTTGTTTGGACTTTGCACATGGATAGATCGTCAACTATATCTAGAGGAGGAGTAGGAGTTGCTCTTCATTCCCCAGCCATAGAGGAATATAATTTTGCAATAAAATTAGACTATGTAGTCAGGAATAATGAGGTAAAGTATGAGGCCTTTTTTATTGGAATGAGAATGATGCTCAATCGGGGTGTCGAGCACCTGGTTGCCATTACAGGCTCCCAACTAGTGGCTAAGTAAGTTGACAAAAATTTTGAAGCTAAGGACTCGATGATGAGCTGATACTTGGCCGAGGTGAGAAAGTTGCAACAGTCATTCAAAAAGTTCATCCTCGCCAAGTACCTCGATCTAAGAACGAACGAGCAGATGCCCTATCAAAATTTACAAGTTCAACCAAGGGCACGAGAGATAGAAAGATCACATTTTTAGTTGCTAATAGGCTATCAATCATACCCTTTGAGAAGAATTTGATAGCAAGCATTGAGGGGATTGTACTTTCTTGGCATGACCTAATCAAACTTTACCTGAGCTGGGGCACCATCCTCGAGGACAAAAATGAGGCTCAACACTTGTAAGGTCAAGTTGCCAAATTTGCACTGGACGAGCATGATCACTCATATAAGAGGTTAATTTCAGGATCCCCCCTAAGGTACCTGGATCTCGACCAGGTTCTAGAGGTATTACTTGACATTCATGTAGATATGTGTGGCAACCATTCTAGAGAAAAATCCTTGACACATAAAAATAATTAGGTATGGATACTTTTGGCCAATATAATTGAAAGATTCGATAGATTTTGCATGGAAATCTACATCATGCAAGGTCCATTCAAATTTGCCATACTAACCCATAGTGCTAATGATCAATGTCTAAATTTCTTGGCCTTTTGACCAGTAGAGCATCAATATTTGGGGCTCGCTGCTAAGGGTGACTGGATAGCAAAAATTCATAATCGTTGCGGTTAAGTACTTTACCAAATGGGTCGAAGCTGAGGCTATTCCCAAGATAACAGATATAGCTATTAAGAGTTTTATTTGAAAGAACATCATCTACCATTTTGATCTACCTAAGGTCCTTATTTCTGATAATGGCACTCAATTCCAAAGCAGGAGTACCAGAGGTTGGTGCGAAGCCTTGGGGATCACCTAACACTTCACTTCAATAGGCAATCCTCAATCGAACGATTAGATGGAGGTAACCAACATAATGATTGTTAACCATTTGAAAGCCATGATACAAGATAGTGGCTCGAACTGGGCAGACAACCTCCCTAGAGTGTTATGGGTATTCAGGACAACTCCCCGAATAGCCATAAGTTATAGCCCCTATAGCCTAGTCTACGGGTCTGAAGCAGTCATCCCCTCTGAAATCATTCAACATACGGCTCGAGTCATTCACTTCCACCCACTCAGAAATACCTCAGAGAGAAAGCTCGATCTGGAGACTATCGATGAGCATAGACAAGAAGCTTATAACACGATGTTGCAATACAGATTGAAGATGGCCAAGAGCTATAACAAAAGAGTCAGGTTGTGCTATTTTATGGTTAGAGACGTCATCCTCAAGAAGGTGGAAGTCTCCAAGAATGTGGGCAAGCTTAATCTAAATTGGGAAGGATTGTATACTATTGTAAAAGTGTCGAAGCATAACACCTATAGATTTGCTAATATGTAAGGGGAGAAACTCCCTCGCCTGTGGAATGTAATCAACCTGAGAAAATTCTGCATTTGAAATTATATTGTAATCGTTCTTGTATTCTCTAACTTGAATAAAATTCTAATAATACTGCTACCATTTGTAGGGATTGTTATAACTGTATATATCAAGCATCAAGATCAAAGTTGATCTAGCAGTTGACCAATAAGTGGCTTTATGCTTCCACAAAGTTCATAGTCGACCTCGCAGCTAATGAATAAGCAGCCCCTTGCTACCACTCAAGATCAAAGTTGACCCCATAGTTGATAATACGTAGCTTCATGCTGCCACGAAGTTCCTAGTTGACTCTATAGTCGACGAACAAGCAGCCCCATGCTACTACTTAAATGCCTTATTGACCCTGTAGTCAACAAAGAAATAGCTTCTTGCTACTCAATCAGTTTCCAAAACTTAAATCGACCACAATGCTAATCCCAAACAGCTACAAGTTGCAAACCTAATGCTTTTAAGCCCAAATCAAATAACAGACCAAGTAGTTGATCAATAAGTCGACCATACAACAATGAGAATTGACCACACAGTTGCGAAAAAAAAGTTATTAAGCAAGCTTTGGCAAAACCATGCATCAGTCAACATTAAACAAAATCAACAACAACAATGCTAGATTTTCTTGATAAGGGTTGTAATAACCAACTATTTTATCAAACATTACCCATACTATTGCGATAATAAAATTTCACTTGACAAGGTTCAAGAGATTTCTTTCATTTAACAAAATTGATATGAAAAACATCCTTTATTTATTAAAAAGTTGATTACAATTTTACAAAAAAGAAAAGAAAAAAATAAATAGCAAAGATCAAAGCAGCAACTAGCTTTAAGTTAACTTTAGCTGGACCTCGCTTGGTTGCCCTTTAGCTAGTTGAAGTCAGGCTTCAGTAGGGCACAGGCAAAGGGTGAAACAGCTTGGGGTGGTTGAGAAGGCCTTCTGATGTCGCTCAAAAAATTAGTCGAACGCAGCACATGCTGTGCCACATTGACCTGTTTCTCTCTAAGCTGGATGGCAAGGTCCTCGACAAATGTGAATTCATCGGCCAACTACTCCAACCTCACATCGAACTTAGTCTTTTCTTTTAAGCTTCAATTAGAGGCTCATCGGGTGCATATATCTTAATGTCCTTCTCTCGGGCCTGATCAACCCTACCTTTCTTAGGGTTGGGATAAGATTATAGATGCAAGGCTTATTTTGCTCTTATTGTTAAGCCAAAAAGCATAACCCAGGCACTCGAGCTGCTTCACACCTCTGTGGAATGCTTCGCAGGCATCGTTAAGTAACTTAAGATAAATTATTCCACTGCCTCACACCGCATTATGGAGAGGTATCGAGTGAAGGCCTCTTATGTCTCCTTGGTGGCCTCTGCACAACCTTTTGCTTGACTAGAGGTGTAGCTCACCTGTAAGTCCAAATAAACCTTTTTGATCATTAAGTCCATGCGACTCCTCTCTTCGATAACTTAAACCAACTACTGATCTTTGGAGCTTAGCTATTTCTTGAGCTTAACTACTTGTCGGTCAACTGCTTGACCTAAAGATGGGAGGACTCGAGCTGCACCTTGAGGGTTTCCATATCCCCTTTCCCTTACAGCTCCTCCCAGTCAGCCAATGCTAGCTCCAATCTATTGAAGATATTGTTACTTATTTAGCCCACTTGTAACATGAGAATCTTAGTCTACAGTACAACTACCAAAAATAAATTCAATAAGAAAATGTCAACCTCATACTAGCCATGTTACAGTGGTAGGCCAGTGCCCTGAGAACCCTAATTTGACTCAAGCCTATTAGTTTGTGTAGATCAAACAAGAAAAGCCTGGAGGTCATCCACTTCAAGGCATTGCTGGCTGTCATTCTTCCTTATAAAATGGAGGTCGAGTCAGTCATTTCATTATTGGGGTCAGACCTAAAGTGAGGGGATGGTAACTAAGGGAGTTGAAATAACACCCCATCACCACATTTTCCAAATAGGTCGTAGCTTGTTACTTCTTTCTATTTTCCCTTGTCAACTGCCATCCTCTTTGGCACTGAGCCTTTCTACTTGATTATCTATTTTTTGCCCCAACTCGTGGGGTTGTTTTATATGGGTCCTTCTCATCAAGCATATTAGGGCTCAAGCATTTTTTCAGTTTGTGGAACCACAGGAATGGATATCAATTATATAGAGGTGACTAGCTCTGTAGTGGGAACCTCTCATTGGGCAGCGATTGCTCAATGGCACTCTTCATTTCTCAAGGCCCTAGCTTGACCTTTGGCTCAGCTTTTGGCCATTATATTTTCTTGATCTACAAACACAAATAGAATAATAGGCATCAGAATCGAGCAGATAGAGAAGGATTCACAATTAACATAATCGATGAAAATCTCTACTTAGTTGATCGCCCGTGAGCAAATCAAGGCCTGCCAAAACCAGATACTGCTCTTCAATCAAAATTGAGGCTTCCATATGCCCAAATCCAACCAAATCCTTGATAAAGAAGTTAAGCCAGCTAGGTGTCTAATTCCCTAACATCTCCATAGACCTCCTCCACCAACTCCTTGGAATGAAAAAATCCCCTGGCCCCCAAACATAGCAAACATGTTTTTTCCACTCTTGGCCATACGAAGAAGTAGGGGATAATAAGAATTTTCGATGGGGTTGAGTTATTAAGTAATAGAAATTGGGCTTCTTTGTACTACCTGACTTTTGTGGCATGGGTAAATGGAATAAATTTAAAAAGTTGGCGAAGGAGGCAGGCTGGTTGTACAGATGCATCAATATAGTAAAACTATAAAAGGTTGCAAAATAGTTGGGGAACAGTTGGGTTATACAAACTTCTAAACCCACCAGGAGGTCGACTATTGCTTGGCAAGAGAAAACTTAAGACCGTATCTCAACCCTTCCTTGAACACCATTATGCATCCCCTAGGAAGTTGATGCATTCTACACTAAGCCCTTGGCACTAATAACTTATATTCCTTAGAAATATGGTATATTTCCCTAATAAGCACTAGGTTGGTGGGGGATATTTCAGAAATGATTTCTATATAGTGGTCTGATGTAAATAATTGACCTCGAGATGCAAAAAAATCACTCGGGCCAACTTCATCCCTAGAAACAACACTTTTTGTGCTCGACTCGAGCTGCTTGAACTCGAGCTATCGCTCGATGAACTATCTAAACCACTCTCATAGGTTGTTTTAGACACACTTTCAACCCTAGTTTTCCCATGAAATGCTGCACCCTCGGACCTAGTGTTCTCATTATTTAAGCTGCTAAACATTTTCACAAAAGAAAAGAAAGAAAAGATCAAATGAGTAGAGCAACTTACAACAGATATCCTATAAACTCTAAGCACAAGAAAGGTTTGGAGAACTTTGAAAATAGGAACTCGACAATATACGATTCCAACAAAAGTGAAAATAAATATCTCTATCCCACATATTTATAGATATTTGGGTGCAGAAACCTAAATGGCAGTAATAATTGCACCCCACTCCCTCGCACTTTGTATTCTATGAAGTAATCAGTACATTAAATGTAGAAAAACCACCATGAACCATGGTTGAGAATTCAAAAATCCCAGTTAAGTTGATAAAACCCTAGTTAAATACGTATAACCATGAAAACTGCCATAACCATCATTCAGTTATCTACTCCCTACCCCTGTTCATCAACAAGCTTAATAAGCATTGTAAGTAAGGGGGACTCATGATATGGGATAGCTCAATAGGCCTACAGTAGGCCCACTTAACATGTACAGCCCAATATTAGTTTTATGCCCAGATGGGCTAGACTAGTCAACAACAATCATATAGTCAAGCATACTATGCTTGACCGCATTTGACATGAGGCTTCAAGCCTTTTAGCCTATTCAACCATCTCTCTGGTCGACTACCCCATCTATTCGACTATAATCAACCAAGATGCTCATGTGGGTGTTAACTCATACCTTTACCATATTTAATGTTCTGATAAGCAGTACGCCTCCACATTAGTGGTGTGTAATAGCTGGTACAGTCTCTACTACCAACCTTATCACCATATTTGATAGGGAGGCACCTACACAAAATACTATTGACCCCAAAAAATAGGAGATGTCACCTAGAACGATACCAGGATTTGGAATGACCATTAACCCCCCGACAAGGACTAAAGCTCACTATACCTGATAGGGGCACCTTCGATGTATTACACACTAGGAAAAGACTATAAATACCTCATAACCAGCCACGCTCCAAGTAATGCCAAATACACTATAAGCTCTTAATATTCTATTTGATTACCCTCTTTTGACTAGAACTAACTGAGCATTAGAGTGCCTTTATCGGGGGCACCACAACTAGTTTAATGTGCGTTGTTGTTGCAGATCTCAGACCTCCAGAAACAACACACTTGGATCATTTGACCTCCCTGGTCAAATTTGCCTAAACACCATTCTTTTCACTATAAACTACTTTCAACCTCATCAAATACATTTCCATAGTAGGAGTCCCACTAGCTAATTTTTATATCAATTTACATGTAACATGGATCTTTCTTGTTATATAATGCTCATTGTTCTTTTAATATCTTTAATTAGTTCAGATACTGTATTTCATAATAGTATGGATTTATTTTAATAAGATGCGAAATTTTTTTGAAATTTAAAGTGATGGATGAAATTGGTATGACTAGTGTGAATGTCAAATTTAAATTGTCTAGGATAATAATCTAATTCATGATTTAAATCTAGAGCATCTAGGGCTGCAACAGTGTAAAGAGGAATTCAAGCAATTTTCTCACTTGGGAATGTGCTCAAGAATGTTCTTCTACCTCTTATGAGATGTGGAATGCATCCAGGCGTGCTTTCTCTTATGTTCGATTAACATGAATCAACCTTGGCTAATTACATTGAAGAGCATAGTTTGGAAGTATCAATATTTCTTACATTCTAATTGCCAAAGAAAAAAGAGCAGATGAGTCTTGGCTTTAGAGAACGCTGGAACATGCTATATATGATGCAGTGAAGTCAATGAATGCATGGTGTCTATTATAGACATAGTCCATGCAATTGTAAACTAGCATCATGGTGAGCTAAACTAATTGAATACATACATCTATACTAGGAAGATAGTGAGGACAATGATAACAAACTTATTTCATGTTCCCATTTGAAGTTTGAAAGCCTAAATTGAGGGACTTTGAATCTTTGTAAATATTTGTGCTACATGCTCTGCTTCCTAAATGCCTCAGATATTTTAAGCATGAAGATGAAGGCCCACAGCTGAGATAATAATAAGATGTTCTCTGAAGTTTCTTTCTATTCTACATTGTTGGTGAGGCAACTTCTCTTTGTAGTGGATAGCATTGATATGAAAATTAGGATATGCTTGGAGTAGAATTGAGAATTGTCAAATATCTTTTCATGATGCTTATTTGTATCAAAATTATCAAATTGTTGAAATTTAGAAATTAAACACATTTGTATTGCATTAATGAATCAATACATTTTAGTAATTAAACCTTTGTAAGATTTTATTATTGATTTATGATTTTACATATAATAATATTACTATTTGTAATTAATAATAATAATAATAATAATAATAATAATAATAACAACAATAATAATAATAATAGTAATAATAATAATAATAATAATAATAATAATAATAATAATAATAGCAACCAAAAGTGTTAGCTATATGAAATTTAAATGGAAAAATATCAATGGAATAGCAATGAACATGGATAACTACGAAACAATGACGACCAATGTTATCAATGTAATAGCAATGGATAACTATGGAACAACGACAGATACATTTAGCTTCGAAATAGCAACAAACACAGTTAGCTTTGGAATGGCAACAACCATAGTTTTGGAATTGCAACGACAATAGTTAGTTTCGGAATTGCAACGACCACAATTAGCTTCGGAATTGCAACAAATAAAGTTAGTTATGGAATTACAATGAACAAAGTTAGCTATGGAATTGAAACATAATCAAATTAGAAGTTAGTAATAGAATAGCAATGGGATTGCAATTGAATTTAACAAATAACTTGCATAAAAGTAAGCAACGAAATAATTTATTAGCAACGAAAAATTTTCTGTTGCTAACTAAGAAACTAAGTAATGACATGATTTTGGATGCAATTAATTTTAGCTTTGAGAAGTTTAGCTTTAGAATGTTTCCATTTCAATTCTGTTGCTAAGCTACTTAGCAACGGAATTGCAACAGAAATTACCGTTACAAATACCCTATTTTCTAGTAGAGGCAAAAGTAGCACTAGGATCCAATAATTAAAATTTTAAAATCTTAAATTAAATAGGCTACTCAAGCAACCAAGAATCTAAACATGCTATAGATCTGGATTTGGTAATAAAGTTATCTTGAATTGCTAGTTTCTAATGAGAGAATTGTAAACACTTCACAAGTCCAGAATCCGTTAGAAACTGGCATGGTAGAGAAACAACATCTTTTGCCGAGCTTTCAGATCTCCAAAATTCACAAAATTAAATATATATATTCTCCACTCAATTATTAATATTCTATGAAAAATATGAAGTAAAAATCAATCTAGATCTCCTCATAAAAATTCGCCAAAACTACTGCTTTGCACAGTAATCTCCAAGGCAAGCAAACCAAATGTTTTGCCTCTATTGTATTTATCCACACACCAATTGAACTTTCAATTTCTACTCAATTTTAGATGGATAAAGAGTGGATAAATTCCATGGTGGAGGCCAATTTTGAGGTTGGGAGAAGAAGACAAAGCAAAGCTTCAACTCATGAGGTAATGTTTGGTGAGAAGTTTTTGGAGGGAAATTGTGAAAGATTCTAGTCTTCACAAATGGTATGAATGGCTGAATTCCCTCACCTCTATGTCTATATATAGAAGAAGAATAGTGTGATGTCAATTTGGCATCACACTTTCCTCAAGGTAGGCAGCCACTTGCATGCTTAGGTGACAAATTTAAATTCAATTTTATTTGAATTTCATGTGCATTTCAACTTAATTTGTAATCTAATTTCCAATTAATTAGAATGCTAATTCAAATGAACTCTTCATTTGAATTTTCCCTCTAAAATATATTCTTCTCATTAATTAAATTAAACACTTTAATATAACTAATTAACCTTTGACTTAACACTTAAGTCAACAAGCTTAACTCTTAAGCTTAATTTTGTTAACTTAACTGATGATCATTTTAGCACCATATAACTAACTTCTTAATTATTGGTCTAATTTAACTCCTTAAATTAATTGATTAATTTAACACTTAAATTAATCAAACCAAAATTGATCACCTCAAAATCGATCCAATAGGACTGAATATTCTAACACTTAGAAAGTATCTCCATAAATTAGGAAGCTAATTGAATTTTGTGTGTGGTCCAATAGGGTCTATCATTCATTAGACATGGGTTCACAACTCCTTGTGACTTTTGAATATCTTATATTCATTTTAGTTTAAAATATTTTTAAACTAAACGACTTGATTCAACTAATCTCATTAATTGAAGAGTACCCAATCTCCTTGGTCGATGTCCAACTTCAAGCCCATGGAGCCAAACTAATTGGCCAAAATGAATACTCTTGGAGAACCATTATAACTATACGTGTACCATGCAAATACGATATTTGCCTCCTATCTCCTGAAAGAGGCCTGGGGCAAGATATTTATCGACTCGCTAATAGTCTAGATACTATGTCTCTATTCTCAATGTTTGACTTCATTATGTGACCTCATCTTTGGAAAACACCTTTCTAAAATTATCACACCATCTTGCACAAGGATTTCTTGGAATAAATTATTATAGAATACATAGGAGACATACTCACTCTTCACAAAAGTAAGGAATCAAATTCCATATTAGATCTCACAAACCTCCATGCCAAGCAGCTTATACCCAATCTTAACTCAAAAGACTTACTAGATGGTCAAGAAATAATCAAAGCATGAGGACTAGATGCAAGGTTACCATAGATCTTAGGTTGGAGGACTAATAATATATACAAGCATAAGTAGGAGAATTAGCCACTACTAATTTGCTACTACAACTATCTAGTGGATTCTTTAGGCAGCTCTTCAGTGCTTTGTTCTCAAACAAGTACTGACCAACATGCACTCGTATCTCATACAGTTGCTCATGGAATGGAGCAATATCAACTCTTGAAATTATGTATCATTAGTGCAAGTTGATCTAAATCTTAGATGCCATATCACATAAGATCCTATGACTTGGAAGATTTAAGATCATGATTATATAAGACTTATTCCATGCCCACTGAACCAATTTCTGTAGTCTTAAGTGATCTAAGGGCTTCATCTAAATACCAATGAAATAATATAAAGCATAACATGAAGATGGCTATATAAAAAATATCATTCAATCAAGATTATAACATGAGTGAAATAATTTACATGGCTAATCTAATTAGCTTGTAAGGCACTATTCCAACAACATAGAGGTTTGTAAGATCCAAGATGGGAACTGACTCCTCATCTTTGTGAAAGACAAGTGAATCTTCTATGTATTCTATAATGATCGATTCCAAGAAATATTTGCTCAAGGTGGTGTGATAATTTGGGAAAAGAATTTTTTAAAGATGAGGTTACACAACAAAATTGAACATTGAAAATAGAGACATAGTATCGAGGCTATTAGGAAGCCAACAAATATTTTACCCTAAGTCTCTTTTGGAAAATGGGAGATAAGAGGAACATATTTGCATGGTACACGTAAGGTTATAATGGTTCTCCAAAAGTATCATTTTGGCCAATTAGTTAGGTTCCATGGAATATTGACCATGTGGATTAGGTACTCTTCAATTAAGGAGATTAATTAAATCGAGTCGATTAGTTTAAAAGTGTTTTAAGCTAAAATGAATATAAAATATTCAAAAGTCACAAGGAGTTGTAAGCATATATCCAATGAATGGTAGAATTTATTAGGTCATACAAAAAATTTAATTAACTTCCTAATTGATGGAAGAATATTTCTAAGTGTTAGAATATTCTCTCCTAGTAGATCGATTTTGAGGTGATCGATTTGAGGATCAATTTTGGCTTAATTAATTTAAGGAGTTAAATTAGATCAATAATTAAAGATTTAATTATTTGGTGCTATTTAATCTCCAATTGATCATAGTTAACTTAAAGAGTTAAGTAAACAAAATTATGCTTAAGAGTTAAGTCCAAGGTTAATTAATTAAATTAAGTGTTTAATTTAATTAATGAGAAGAATATATTTCAGAGAAAAAAATTCAAATTAAGAGTTCATTTGAGTTGGAATTTTAATTAATTTGAAATTAGACTCCAATTAAATTGAAATGCTCATGAAATTCAAATATGATTTGAAATTCAAACTTGCCACCATAGCAAGTAGCTAGCTGCTCCCTCCCTTGAGAAAGGTGTGATGGAAATTTGGAATCACACCATACTCCCTCTATATATAGATATAGAGGTGAGGGAATTCAGCCATTCACACCATTTCAAAAGATTAGAATCTTTCACAATTTCCCTCCAAAGACCTCTCTCCTAGCATTGCCCCATAAGTTGAAGCTTTATTTTCTCTTATTCTCCCAACCTCAAAATTAGCCTCCACCATAGATTTTCTCCTCTCTTTCTCCAGCTAAAAATGAGGAGAAATTGAAAGGTCAATTGGTGTGTTCATCATTACAATAGAGGCAAATCATTTGGTTTGCTAGCCTTCGGAGATCCACTTTGCAGTGCGGTGATTTTGACAAATTTTTTTGAGCACATTCGAATCGATTTTTGCTCCATATTTTTCCTGAAATCTTCATCATTGATTGAAGAATATTCAGATTTAATTTCGTGAATTTTGGAGATCTCGAAGCCTAGAAAAAGTTGCTATTTCTCAATTGTGCCAGTTTCTAGTAAATTCTGGATTGGCGAAGAGTTCACCATTTTCACCTTGGAAATTAGCAATTCAAGACAACTCTCTTACCAAATCCTGATCTATAGCATTTTTAGATCCTTGGTAGCTAGAGTAGCCTAGTCAATTTTAGCTTTCTAAATTTTAATTTGTACTACTCTTGCCTTTAAATAGTATGTGGCATGACGACGCGACCACATTTGTGTGATGTCTCACGAGTCATAGATCTCACTTATGATGACAAACTGTGACCTTATACTTAGCTTATAATGCACCTTTGATTTGAGGCTTCCCATGCATTAGCACTCAATCACAGGGGATATCGTGTAGTAGTCTCAAATCAAAATTTGATTGGTAGGTCCAACTTAATACTTAGTAGAGTAAATGTCGCACAAGTCGTGGGTTTATATGAAAAATAAGGAAAAATAGATCAAGGGTTGCATAGAGATACAATTAACAAAAGTTGCTTACCTTTCAATTGTTTGTGGATGTCTCTAAGTCATGGGCCCACTATAAGTCCTTAGGACCTTGATTCTCAATAGGAAATAAGATTTTTTGAATTCTTCTTAGGGGTGAAGAATTTGATAAAATAGTGGCATAAAAATATGCTTGAAAGGCTATGAATATGTTTTTAATATCAAAATTCAATCACATGCTTACGTTCTTTGTTTTGTATTTGATGATTTGCGAAATCTCAAGAATGGTTATATATCCACTAAGTATTATTTTGGAAACTAATAAACCAACTGGGCCAAACTTCCATGATTGACTTAGCCTCAAAATCGTTCTAGATTTCAAGAACTCCAAAATTGTATTGAACCCCTATTATTATGTATCATACCTTGGTGATAACATTATTTTAATTCCCATTTTGGATAACAAAGGATATTATCCTTCTATATCAAATGAGAGATTGAAAGCATTAAAGAATTGGTTCTTTAGTTGTTTATAGTACATTTAACAAAGGATTATATATTTGATGGATTCTCAACCATCACCAATGCACATTCAACAAAGTAAGAGAAAGTTAGATATCCAAGAAGATGCCATCGTATGACATACAATACTTGGGCATATCTCTAAAAATAGGATGAACAAATTAGAAGCTCTCAAAGCACTAAATGTTGGCATTGGGGACCTTTCTTCTTCTGAGTCTTTCTTGAAGGGAAAAATGATGAAGGCTCCTTTTATGGGACAATCGGAGTAAACCACAAGTCCTTTGGATTTGATCCATACAGATGTTTGTGAAAATTGGTGTAAGCTAAAGATCCAATTTAAAATATTTAAAAATTGAAATCTAACTTATATTACACCACCAAAAGGATCTAATTCATGCTTATAAAATGGATTAAGGTCAGAATATTACCTCTAAAGCAAATTCCAACCAAAATTTGAAGATGTGCTTCATTTCCTGAAAGCAAACTGCTTCTGGTGCAGCAAAGTGTGATCAACTTTTGATCAGGCAATCACCTTAGAATTGAGCCAAATATAGACCAAAATTTTTCCAACTTAAATAGGAATGTATGTATAAAAATTCAGCTTAAAAATCAATCATAAAGACCTCATTTGGACGCTCCAAAGTCACTGCCCAAATAGAGGATCTCCAAAATCGTAGCAATCTAAATGTATTAGCTCTAATGATAAGATCCACACATTAATGGATAATCCTTTTCTTCTAAGTTCAGCTGGAAAAACTAAGAAGAAAGTAAAAGGTTGAGGCATGCTTGGCCACCCCTCTTTATATCTATATATAGAGGGGAAATGGTGTGATACCTAAGAGGTGGCACACCTTTCTCAAGGGGGTTGCCACATGTCATGCCAACTAGCAAGCAAGTTGCAAGTTGCAAGTTGCAAGTTGCTTGTTAATTTGAATTTCATTTGAAATATTCATTTCAACATATGAAATGTCATCCAAATAAATTCCAATTCAACACCAAATGAACTCTTCATCTAAAATTTTCCCTCCAAAATAAAATCTTCACTTTAATTTAATTAAACTGTAACTTAACTTTTAAGTCAACTAACTTAACTCTTTAAGCTAGTAATTGTTAACTTAACTCTTTAAGTTAACTTGATCAATTGATAATCATGTGGCACCAAATTAAATAACACTTAATTTAATTGGTCTTAATTTGACTTCTTAAATTAATTAGATCAATTTCACAATTAAATTATCAAGCCAAAATAACTAAAATTGTATCAACTAATTACCCTCAATTTTCAGTCACCAAGGAATCTTTCTTAAACTTAGAAAATTCTCTTCATCAACTGGGATTTCCAATTTACTTTTGTGTGTGACTCATTAGATTCTACTGTTCATTGGGCATAGGCTTGCAACTTTTCTGACTTTTGAATGTCAAATATTCATATTAGTTTAAACTCCTTTAAACTAGTTGACTTAATTCAAATAATCTCTATTAATTGAAGAGTTCCCAATCTCTATAGTTGATGTCCAAACTCAAGCCCATGGAGCCCATGGAGCTCAACAATTGGCTGAATGAATGCTTTCATTGAACTATTCTAGCTCTATGCGTACCATGCAAATTTAGTCTTTTTGTCTTCTATCTTCATGAAAGAGGCCTACAGCAAGATTTTTGTCGGCTTCCTAGTAGCCTTGATACTATGCATCTATTCTTAATATTGAATTCCAGCTTATGATATCATCTTTGGAAAACTCATATTTCCAAATTATCAAACTACCTTGGCCAAGGACTCATAGGAATGGATCATTATGTAACACATAGGATATATACTCATCTTTCACAAAAATAAAGAGTTGAATCCTATCTTGGATCTCATAAACCTTCATGTCTGAGCAGCTCATACCCAATCACAACCCAAATGGCCTACTAGGTGACCAAGGATAAGCCAAAGTATGAGGGCTTAAACATAAGGTTGCAATGGATCCTCAGGTTAAAATATGCACTAGCGTAAGCTGAAAAACTTGCCACTATAGCTATCTACTGGATTCCCTGGGTAGACCTTTAGTGAACTTATTCTCTAACAAACACCCACTAACTGTTGGAATAGTGCCCCACAAGCTAATTAGATTGGCCTTGTAAACTATTTTCCTGTAAGACAATCTTGATTGGATGATATTAAGTATATGGCCATCTTCATCTTATGTTCTTTATTTACTTCACTTGAATTTGGATGAAACCTATGATCACACAAGACCACGGGACTTGGTCACTCACTAGGTAGTGATCATGGAATAAATCTTACATGATCATAATCTTAAATCTTTCAAGTCATAGGATCTTATGAGATAGAGCATCTAAGATCCAAATAAACTTGCATTAAC
Source organism: Jacaranda copaia (assembly GCA_014898725.1). Classification (NCBI taxonomy): domain Eukaryota; kingdom Viridiplantae; phylum Streptophyta; class Magnoliopsida; order Lamiales; family Bignoniaceae; genus Jacaranda; species Jacaranda copaia. The sequence continues at coordinate 517,134 of JACGDI010005716.1, forward strand.
GATGCATAAATCTAAAAGTTGGATATTGCTCCATTCTATGAGCAACTATATGAGATACGAGTACATGTTAATGGGTGCTTGTTAGAGAATAAGGTATTGAAAACCCACCAAAGAATTCATATAGTGGCAAGTCGGTAATGGCTAGTTCTCCTACTTACACTAGTGCTTATTATTAGTCTTCTGACCTAAGGGTCTATAGTAACCTTGTGTTTGATCCTCATACTTTGACTCTTTCTTAACCACCTAGTGGGTCTTTTAACTTGAGATTAGGTATGAGCTACTTGGCATGCAGGTTTTTGAGATCCAAGATGGAATCCGATTCCTCATCTTTGTGATGGCTGAGTACATCTCCTATGTGTTCTATAATAATTGATTCCAAGAAATTCTTGTGCAAGGTGATGTAACAATTTGGAAAGGCATTTTCAAAGATGAGGTCATAAAGGGAATCAAACATTAATAATAGAAACATAGTATCGAGGCTATTAGAGAGTTGACAAATATCTTGCCCCAGGCTTCTTTCGGGAGATAAAAGACATAAGGTACGTATTTGTACAGTACGCATAATGCTAGAATGGTTATTCAAGAGAATTAATTTTGGCTAATTAGTTAGACTCCATAGGCTTGAGGTTAGACATCGACTATACAAATTAGGTACTTTTCAATTAATGAAATTAATTGAATTGAGTTGCTTAGTTTAAATGAGTTTAAAGTAAAGTGAATATTTAATATTCCAAAAGTCAAAAGGATTTGTGAGCCCATGTCCAATGAATGGTAGAACCTAATGGGTCACACACAAAAGCCAATGAAATGGTCTATTGAAGGAACGAGAATTTTCTAAGAGTTAGGAAATTCATGACTGGTTTTTCGAAGATGCAAAATTGTAGTTATTTTGGCTTGATTAATTTAAATGTTAAATTGGTCAAATTAATTTAAGAGTTAAATTAAGAGAAATTAATTAAAAGTTAATTAATTGATGTCACATGACTATCAATTGATCAAAATTAATTTAAGGGTTGAGTTAATTTTGAGTAGTTTAAATTGTTAAGCGCTTTGACTTAAGAGTTAAGTCAAATAATTATTAATTAAATTAAAGTGTTTCATTTAATTAAGTTGGAGAGATAATTTTTTGTAAAAATTATTACATGAAGAGTTCATTTAATAAGAATTAGAATTTAATTGCAAGATATTTCATTAGATGAAATTTGTGCTTTAATTAAATTCACTATTAACAAAGTTAATGGCCACCTAAGCTAGGGACACTTGGTATCACCTCATTGTGGGAGGTGTGTGACCACTCCAATATATGGATATGGTAGAGTGGTCGGCCATATGTGTGAGGTGTGTACATTTTGTGTGATTTTCTCCAAACAATATTGTGTTGTGGGAATCTAAGTTGTTAGCCTCATATCACTCTCTTTTTCTCCTTCCTCCCTCCGCCTCAATATTCCCAAACTTCCCCCTCTCATTATCTACAGATTTTCCAGCCTTCATATGTAGAATAGTCCATAGATTTGGTGTGTTGACTTTTATATTAAAGACAATCTATTTTGGTTGCTTTTGCTCTTGACTAGAGCAGTTTCTAGCAGCCAATTTTTGCTTCTTTTGGGAGTACCTCTAGTGTTCTGATGGGTGTGAAATTTATATTTAAGAATCTTAAAATGGATTAGGAGTTCCAATAAAAATTTCATCCAAACTAGAGGAGTCCATCTTGGGTAAAATCGGTGGTGATTCTACTATGCCAGTGAAGAGCCTATTTGAAGGTTGAAGAGAGTTTTCATGCTCTTCCAATTTTCTGCTTTCACCCAGGTATTTTCATATTCTAAATATGAATATTATGCATGTATAGATCCTTTTTTGTTTTTTGGGCTAGTTTATTCAAAAAAAATTTAGAATTTATTTGGATCCTAGTGCCACTCAAACCTTTAAGTGGTATCAAAGCCATATTCATGCATGAATTTGGATTTTGCTTGGCTTGGGTGATTGGTTCTTGTGAATAAATAATCAAAATCACCATGTACTTGATCCATATGATGGGTTGGAGTGTATGAATGATCTTGCTTGTGGTGCTTTGATTGATGGATTGAATCATGCTATTATGTGCTTTAATTATTAAATCATATGATAGGCATGTTTTGATTCATTTTTTCAATGTTAAATTTTGATTTAGCATTGTTAGATGTTATATTATGATATAGAATGTTGTGAATGGCCTTAAGTGTTTTTGGTCATTTTTGGGTCCAATAAGATTGGATATAATTGGAGATTTTTGAAGAACAGGATTCTTGCTTAAACTTGTTTTTCAAGTATCTTTGGGCACTTGATATTTCAGTATTAAAAGGTATTTTAATTTGAAATTTTCATCTGTGTTGTGTGTTTTGATGTTTAGAAGTTGTTCCAAAATTATTAGTGCACAAAAGTTAAGCCAAAAATGGCTTGACTCAACCATAAAACCCAAAACAGGGGTGCTGCAGGCTCTTAGCAGCCCACAATAGGGCAGTGAATGAGAGCTATTTCCCAACAGTGAGCAAGCCTTGGTTAGCAGCCCCTAGTTGGGTTTGGGACGGGTTTTGAGTTTTTTCTTTGGTTCCTTTAGTAACCAAACTTATTTTGAAACAGACACATTAGTTGTACAAATGTTGTGCAAGGCTTGAAAATTATGTTAAATATTTTTTGGTTACTTTTAAAACTTGTTAAAGTTGATCTCCAATTATGGCAAAAATCTAATGCATAAATGTTATGCTTGTTTTTGCATGACCAATAATTTGTTAATATGATTAGCACTTAATTGTTGAAATTGAATGTCAATTCTTGATTTATTTATTGTTCATTTAAATATTGAAGGAATAAATGAATGCATAGGGATGATCATAAGCCTTTTAATATTGATTTTATTTATTTCAATTATTGAAATGGGTTGTATTGAATGGGGTTAGCCTGCTTCTTGTTCTATCTTACAAAAGTTAAGAGAGTAGAATCACTAAGAATGAGGTTTTCTTTATCTTGTAAAAGTTGCACAGAGCAAAAAGGATCCAAATAGGCTTGAATACCCCATAAATGTATGGGATGCACTTATGTAAAAACTTAGTTTAATCAACCCACTTAAAATCAACTGAGTGATGCACCTATGGCTTTATGTGCACTACTTGGTTGGGCTTATGGTCATCCCACCCTTGAAGCATGCTAGGCTATTTACTTATTTATGCTTTCTATATCCTATTGATGTATGAGATGCGTAATTAGGATATAGAAAACCTAAATATGAAGATAAAAATGATGAGATCTTTGAAAGCAAAAACCCTCTACCTAGAATGTCTAAGTTTTTTCAAATATTAAGTCTAAATGGATACAAATTAAAAGAGTTTTAATTAATTCAAGCCTTCCACCAATAGTGTAGGCTATGATGATGCTATAGATTTTGTGTGATGGCACTCGATCACAGGGGTCACACTTAGGAAGAAAGTTGTGAGTATGCACTTAACATAAGATGCACCTTTGGATTAAGAATCCTCACATATTAGCACTCAGTCACAAGGGATGTCGTGAGGCCATCTTGAATCAACGTATAATTGATAGGTTAGACGTAACACTTAGTGGTACAGATGGAGCATGGTCATGTAGGTCTACATAAAAAATGAGGCAAAATATATCAAGAGTTACATGAGATGTAATTAGTAAAAGTTGCTTACCCTTCGATTGCTCGTGGATGGCACTTGATCACGGGGGTCCATTGGCATGTCATTGGGGTCTTGATGCTTACTAGAAAATTTGATTTTCTGAATTCTTCTTGGGGGTGAAGAATTTGATAAAATAGTAGGAGGAAAATATGCTTGAAAGACCATGAACATATTTTTAATGTCAAATTCAATCGCATGCTTATATTCTCTTTTTCACCCTTGATGATTTGTGAAATCTCAAGAATGGCTAATAATTCCACTCAACATCATTTTGGAAACCAATAAACCAACTGGGCTAAACTTCCATGATTGACTTAACCTCAAAAATTGTTCTAGATTCCTACAAATGGATATATGTCCTATATCATGGTACTCCTAATCTCTTTGGGATTAATGTAGATCTAGAGACACGTGAAAAGTTCACAAATTGGGCTAGGATTGTCCTATCCCTTAGTCTCATGATGGCATCTACAAACTTTAAAAGTCTCAAAGACACATGAATGGTATCTTAGTTAAAGTTCACAAAAGTTGTAAAGAAAATGAGGTATAAGAAGTTCATGTTGTCAAAAGAGACTTTTCAAGCTAGGATGGATGTGAAGTCATGTGTCATCAACAATGGTCTAAAGATGATTAGGCTCGGAGAAGCTTTTTTCTACTTAGACGTAGTAATGGACAATGATCTCCATGAGGATTTGATCTTCACATCATTGCTGAGTTTTATTGATTAAAGTGTTGATCTAGAAGGAGAATATCACAATAAGGGAAAACCTTTTATATTTTTTTCCTCCTCCAAATTTATGGGCCCAAGGAGTGCTAAAACGAGAGGCAAAAGGAAGAAAGGTTCTTCTTTTAAGGGAAAACAACCATTAAAGGCATCCAGAGAAGTCAAGAAAATTATAAAGGAAATAGTCAATATTATTTATTTCTAGTTTGGCCAAATAGGCCATTGAAAGCTATTTGTAAGGATTGCCTTGCAACTCTTAAGAAGGGCATGTACTTTATTGAGATGCATTTAAGATGAATTCTTCCTCATGGATATATGATATCGTATATAGTTCTTTTCTTTGTAAGTTGTTACAAAAGATTAAAGAAGAATAATCGTAAATGATAAGGATATGATCCATCACCTTGGCTAAGGAGCAAGAGTTGTGACCAAAGCCGAAGGTGTACAATAAGTAAAACTCAAGGAATTCCATATTTATATTGAATCTTTGTTATATCATACCATATATTGTTGAGAACATTATTTCAATTCCCATTTTGGATAAGCAAAGGATTTGATCTTTCTATATCAAATGGGAGATTGAAGGTCTCAAAGAATGGGTTCTTTAATTGTTCATGGTACACTTAACAAAGGATTGTACATATTGGATGCTTAACCATCACTAATGCACTTTCAACTAAGTAAGCAAATTGGATAACCAAGAATATGCCATTCTTTAGTATACAAGACTTTGGAATATCTCCAAAAATGGGACAAACAAGATGGAAGCTCTCAAAGCACTAAATATTAGTGGCATTAAGGACTTTCCTACTTGTGAATCCTATTTGAAAGGAAAAATGACCAAGGCTCCTTTTGTGGGACAAATGGAACGCTCCACAAATCTTTTGGATTTGATCTTTATGGATGTTAGTGGACCACTAGGAGTTAATCGAAGACGAGGCTATTCTTACTTCATCATCTTCACTAATGATTAGAGTCAGTATGAACTTATGTATCGTATCAAGTACAAGTTTGAGACCTTTGAAAAATTTAAATTGTATAAGAATGAAGTAAAAAAACAAAAGGGACTTAGTATTAAAGCTTTTTGATTAGATCGAGGGAGTGAATACTTAAGTACTAAATTCTTAGATAAAACTGCACACCCAAAATAAAGTAGCTAAGAGGAGAAATTGTACCTTGTTGGACATGGTACTTTTCATGATGAGCTTTTCTGATGTGCTTATGTCCTTTTTAGGATATGCTTTATAGACAATGGTGAAGTTACTAAACATAGTACCTTCAAAATCGATGCCAAAGATACCATATGAGATATGGCATGGCTAAGCATCATTTTACCAATATCATAAGATTTGGGATCTCTAGCATACATGAGATGGACAGTGGGAGATAAGTTGGATAGTAGATCCATCTTATGCAAGTTTATGAGATACCCAAGAGAGTCTATGGGTTATACTTTTATGATCCCTCAGAACAAAAAGTGTTTGTTTCAAGAAACGCTGCCTTTTTTGAAAAGAAATTTCTATTAGATAGAAAGGGAGTTCTCATTGAACTTGATGAAGTTCAAGACGATCAATAAACTCCACAAATAGTAGAAACAAGTAAATATCAAAGAGCCTCACAAAAAACCTCTGAGAAGGTCGAACCGAATCAAGAAGCAATTTAAAACGTTCAAATTTTTTCATGAGACGTGCCCAATTAGATAGTGATCCAAAAACCTACGACAAAGCTATGTTGGACATAGATGCAGGACATTGGCTTGAAGCCATGAAATACAAAATAGACTCCATGTACTGAAACAAAGTATGGACATTAGTAGATCCACCAAAGTAAATAATTCACATTGGTTGTAGGTGGATCTATAAGCAAAGCTTAAAGTATGTGGAGAAGTGGAGACTTTTAAGGTGCAATTAGTAGCAGAAGGTTAGACTCAAAGGCCTGGTATCGATTTTGAGAAAATCTTTTCACCAATCGCTATTCCTAAGTCCATTTAGATTTTACTTTCCATAGCCACATATTATGACTATGAAACATGGCAAATGGATGTGAAAACAGCTTTCCTCAATAGAGATATTGAAGAAAGGATTTATATGTAGCAACCACCAGGTTTTACATCTAAGAGAAGTAAACAAAAGGTTTGCAGACTCCAGAGGTCTATTTATAAACCCAAATAGGCATCCCAAATTTGTAACATACATGTTGATTAAAAAGTCAAATCATTTGGCTTTGTCAAAAATGTGTATGAACTATATGTGTGCAAAAGGCTAATGGGAGTAGTATATAATATATTGTACTTTACGTAGATGACATCCTTCTCATTAGGAATGAGGTAGGAATGTTGGAGTGAACTAAAGCATGGTTATCTACTCAACTTTCCATGAAGGATTTGGAAAAAGCATCTTACATATTAAGAATACGTATCTATAAAGATAGATCAAAGAGAATGCTAGGGCCTTCGCAAACCCCATACATTGGCAAAGTACTAAAGAAGTTTAGTATGGAAGACTACAAAAGAGGATTGTTTCGCATGGGACATGGCATTTATCTCTTAAAGTCTATGGCCTTCAAGATTGAGGAACAAGAACAAAGAATATCTCACATGCCTTATCCTCCACTATTGGAAGTATAACATACATAGTTCAATGTACTAGACTAGTTGTGGCATGCTTATTAAATATTGTGAGTAGGTTCCAATCCAATCCCAGTGAGAATCCCTGGATAGCCGTAGAAGTAATCCTTAAGTACTTGAAAAGAACTGAGGACTTATTTTTGGAATATGGCAATGGAGAATTGAAACTCAAGAGGTTTTTGGATTCAAGTTTTCAATCTGTGTAAGTTACCTAAAATCCACTTCTGAATTTATATTTTTCCTTAATGGCGGTATGGTGAGTTGGAAGAGTTCTAACAAGACATCATAGCTAAGACAACTACCGAGGTGAAATAATTTGTGGTTTTGGAAACTATGAAGAAATGTGTTTGGATGAAAAACTTTATTTAAGAGTTGGATGTAGTGTCTAGCGTGCATGAGCCTATAATTATCTTTTGAAGATAATTTAGGACTTGAGCCAAGGTCTCATCAATGATCCAAACATAGAAAATGTGTTATCATTTGATATATGATATCAATTGATAGAGGTGACAACTGAGTGGATAAAGTTACCTCAAAAAGAAATACAGCAGAATCATTATCTAAACCCCTAAATGCTAACGGTCTTTAAAGGACATCTTTAGAAGATGTGTCTCAAGGTTAATGGGCATTGGCTTTAGGGCAAATGGGAGATTATTGGAATAGTATCTCACAAGCCAATTAGATTTGCCATGTAAACTATTTCCCTAGAAGACAATCTTGATTAGATGATATTCATTATATGGCCATCTTCATCTTATGCTCTTTATTTACTTCACTTGCATTTGGATAAAACCCATAGATCACACAAGACTATACGACTTGGTTATGCAATGGGTAGTGATCATGGAATAAGTTTTATATGGTCATCATCTTAAATCTTTCAAGTCATAGGATCTTATGAGATGAGCACCTAAGATTCGAATAGACTTCCACTAATGATGTATAAATCCAAAGGTTGGAGATTGCTCTATTCCATGAGCAACTGTAGGAGATACGGATATGTGTTAGTAGGTACTTGTTAGAGAACAAGGCACTGAAGACCCATCAAAGAATCTAATAGATAGCCACACCGGCAAGTCGGTGGTGGCTAGTTCTCCTACATATGCTAGTGCATATTATTAGTCTTTTAACTTGAAAATCCATGCTAACCTTGTGTTTGGTCCTTATGCTTTAACTTTTCCTTGACCACCTAGTAGGTCTTTTGGGTTGAGATTAGGTATGAGCTACTTGGCATGGAGATTTGTAAGATCCAAGATGAAATCCGACTCCTAGTCTTTGTGAAGGGCAAGTGCATTTCCTACGTGTTCTATAATGATCAATTCCAAGAAATTCTTATAGAAGGTGATGTGACAATTTGGAAAGGCATTTCCAAAGATGAGGTCACAAAGGGAATCAAACATTAAGAATAAAAACATAGTATCGATGCTATTAGGGAATCGACAAATATCTTGCCCTAGGCCTCTGTCGAGAGATAGGAGATGGAAGGACCAAATTTGCATAATACGTATAATACTAGAGCGGTTCTTCAAGAGCATTCATTTTTGCCAATTAGTTGAGCTCCATGTGCTTGAAGTTGGACATTAATCATGGAGATTGGGTACTCTTTAATTAATGTGATTAATTGAATTAAGTCTCTTAGTTTAAAAGAGTTTAAACAAAAGTGAATATTTCATATTCCAAAAGTGACAAGGAGTTGTGAACCCATGTCTAATGAATGGTAGAACCTAATGGGTCACAAACAAAAGTAAATGACACGGTCTATTGAAGGAAGGAAAATTTTCTAAGAGTTAGAAAATTCATGACTAGTTTTTGGATGAGGCAAAATTGTAGTCATTTTGGCTTGCAATTTAAATGTTAAATTGGTCAAATTAATTTAAGAGTTAAATTAAGATCAATTAATTAAAGGTTAATTAATTGATGTCACATGACTATCAATTGGTCAAAATTAATTTAAAGGTTAAGTCAATTTTGAGTAGCTTAAATTGTTATGCATTTTAACTTAAGAGTTAAGTCAAATGATTATTAATTAAATTAAAGTATTTAATTTAATTAAGTTGAAGAGATAATGTTTTGGGACAATTATTAAATGAAGAGTTCATTTAATAAGAATTAGAATTTCATTGCAAGATATTTCATTAGATGAAATTTGTGCTTCAATTAAATTTACTAATCACAAAGTTAGTGGCCACCTAAGCAAGGGACACTTGGCATCACCTCATTGTGGGAGGTGTGTGACCACTCCTATATATGGATATGGTAGAGTGGCTGGCCATATGTATGAGGTGTGCACATTTTATGTGATCCTCTCCCAATAATATTGTGTTGTGGGAATCTAAATTGTTGGCCTTTCATCACTCTCTCTTTTTCCTTCCTCCTTCTACCTCAATATTCCCAACCTTCCCTCTCTCATTCACTACATATTTTCAACTTTTTTATAGAAAATATACCATACATTTGGTGTGTAGACTTTTACATTAGAGGTAATCTATTTTGGTTGCTTTTGCTCTTGACTAGAGCAATTTCTGGCAACCAGTTTTTTCTTCTTCTGGGAGTACCTATGGTGTTCTGATCAGCTTGAAATTTGATTTGAAGAATCTTAAAAGGGTTAAGGAGTCTGAGTAAAAAATTCAAGCAAAAAATAAAAGTCCATCTAAGGAAAAATTGGTGGTGATTCTGTTGTGCTAGTTAAGAGCCTATTTGATGGTTGAAGAGGGTTTTCATGCTCTTCAAATTTTTTGCTTTCACCCAGGTGTTTTCCACTTCTAAATCTGAATCATATGCATGTATAGATCCTTGTGGTGTTGTGTAGGCTAGTTTATTCAAATTGTTTTGAAAATATTTGGATCCTAGTGCCACACAAACCTTCATTAACATGTACCCATATCTCATATAACTTGGTCTTGAAGCAAAGTAATATCTAACTCTTGGATTTATGCATCATTAGTGCAAGTTTATCTGGATCTTAGATGTCTTGTCTCATAAGATCCTATGACCTATAAGATTTAAGATCACAACCATGTAAAACTTATTTCATGATCACCACATTATATATGACCAAGTCCTATTGTCATGTGTGATCTAAGGGTTTCAACCAAGTGCCAGTGAAGAAAATATACACATAAAATAAAGATGGCCATTTAATGGATATCATTCAATCAAGATAGTATCACAAGTGAAATAGTTTATATACCAATCTAATTAGCTTGTGAGGCACTATTCTAAGAATCTCCCACTTGCACTAAAGCCAATTCCCTATAGTCTTAAGACCCATTTTCTAAAGATTTCCTTCAAGGACCTTTTGTAATAAAAGTTTAATCAGTGGATCTGCTATAGTTTCTTCTGAGGCAACTCTCTCCACTTGGATGTTGTCTCTATCAATGATTTCCTGAATCAAATGACATCGCCTCAAAATGTGCTTGGATCTTTGATGAGATCTTGGCTCTTTAGCTTATGCTACTACCTTATTGTTATCACAAAAGACAACTACTAGCTCAGTAAGGCTAGGCATTGCATGTAACACTTAGATGAAGTTTTTCATCCAAACACCTTTTCTTACAACTTCTGAAGCTGTAATATATTCTGCTTTTGTGGTTAAATCAGCCAGGATGTCTTGTTTGGAACTTTTCCAACTCAACATGCTGTCATTAAGGTAAAATATAAATCCAGAAGTGGATTTTAGGTCATCTATATCAGATTGGAAACTAGAATTCAAAAACCCTCAAATTTTAATTTTTTGTTACTTTATACCAAAAGCAAGTTCTTAGCCCTTCTCAAGTATTTAAGGATGGTTTTAATGGCCATCTAATGACATTCACTGAGGCTAGATTAGAAACAACGTGTAACACTTAGAGCATGTGCCACATCCAGTCTTGTACATTGAACGACATACATTATGCTCCTTAAATACATTATGGCAGATGCATAAGGTATGTGGGACATTATTTATCTCTCATCATCAGTATTAGGGCCATAAACTAGCAGAGATAAATTCCATGTCCTATTGAGAGGAATCCCCTTTTAAACTATTCTATACTAAACCTCTTTAGTATTTTATCAATGTGCCGAGTTTGGGAAAACCTCAGCATCCTCCTCGATCTATCTCTATAGATGCATATTCCTAATACGTAGGATGCTTATCCCAAATCCTTTATGGAGAATAGAGTAGACATCCATGCTTTAGAACACTTTAACATTTTTCTCTAATTTATAATGAGAAGAATGTTATTGACATAAAAGAACAATAAACTGTATGCTATTCCTACTAGCTTTCTTGTACACACAAGATTCATACACATTTTTGGCAAAGCCAAACAATTTAACTATCTTATCAATACATATGTACCAACTTCAAGATGTCTGTTTGAGTCTATAAATGGATCTTTGGGGTTTACAAACCTTCTACTCACTCTATTTGGATGTGAAACCTTGTGGTTGCTCCATATAAATTTCTTCTTTAATGTTTCCATTGAGGAAAGTGGTTTCACATCTATTGCCATATCTCATAGTCATAATATATGGCTATGGTAAGTAAATTTGAATAAACTTAGGTATTGTGATCAGTGAAAATGTTTCTTCAAAATCGATACTGGCTCCTTAAGTGTAACCTTTTGCCACTAGTCACACCTTAATGGTCATCACCTCTCCATCGACTCCTTGCTTTTGCTTATAGATCCACTTGCAACCAACGGGAGCTATTCTTTCTAGTAAATCTACCAAAGTTTATACTTTTTTAGAGTACATAGAGTCCATTTAGGATTTCATGGTGCCAATGTCCTAAGTCTATGTCTAACATAACTTTCTCATAGGTCTTCAAATCACTACCCGATTGGGATGCCTCATGAAGAAATCCAAACATTTTTGGTTGCTTCTTGATTTGGTCTAACCTTCTTAGAGATTGTTTGTATTGCTCTTGTTGCTTATTTCTTTTCAACACTTATAGGATTTGATGATCATTTTGAACTTCATCAAGTTCAACAACAATGCCATTTCTATTTAATAGAAATTTCTTTTCCAAAAAGTGAGCATTCCTAAAAAAAAAACATCTTTTATTTCAAAGGATCATAAAAGTAATAACCTAAAGACTCTTTTAGGTATCCCACAAACTTGCACAAGGTAGATCTACTAGCCAACTTATCTCCCACAAATCGCTTAACAAAAGCAAGAGACCCCTAAACTTTAAGATAATGGTAAGAAAGTGCTTTACCATACCATATCTGATGTGGCATTTTGGGCACCAACTTTGAAGGTACTACATCTGGTAGCCTCACCGCCATTTCTAAGGCGTATTGCCAAATAACACTTAAAACACATATTAGAATTCTTTTAATTCATCAAGCAAAGGAGCCATAAACAACATTATCTAAACACTCTAATACATAGGTCGGATGAAGTATTTAATGATTTTGATCAATGCATCACATGAATCAATCAATTAAAAAGTCAAATCATAGCATGAATTAGTCTCTAATACCATTTAAAGTCACATGTAGTGCTAGAATCCAATAATTAAATCATAAAAATGCTAAAAAAAAACTTAGCTACATATAAAGCCAAGGATCTAAATATGCCAGAGATTTAGATTTGGTATGAAGATTACCTTGATTTTCACAATATCAAAGGAAATTGGAAGAAGATCTCAACTCCTTGAAAATTGTCTCCCAATAGCATAATAGTTTTCCAAAAACTTTTGCCCAACCAAATGATTTTTCCTTGAAATGAAAATTTAACTGGAGTTCACCAACATCTTGATGGATCTATATTAGAAAATTTAACTGGAACAGAAAATGAGAAAGCTCTCTAAAAATGCCTCAAAGTGACAGCCTGAACTTGAAAGGCTAGCAATTCAATTATCTTGCCTCTTATGATAAGATCCACACCAATGCACAATCCAATTCTTCACAACGTTACCTAGAAAACAAAGAGATGAAATGCAAGGTCGAAGGCTTGATTTGGAGATAGGCGATGAAGAAAAGTGAAGCTTCAACACATGAGGCAACACTTGGAAAATAGAAGAGAAAAAGAGAGTATCTAACTCTCAGATCTAAATACTTGCATTCATAATGTCAAAGGGGCCACCTACTCTCTCACTCTATATCTATATATAGAGGGAGGATGGTGTGATGCTAAGTTAGCATCCCACCTTCGTCAAGTTGGCAAGCAAGTGGCGTGTGAATTTTATGTGCACTTGAATTTCATTTAAAATCTTCATTTCATCTCATGAAATGTCATCCAAATAAATTCTAATGCCACACCAAATAAACTCTTCATTTGAAAATTTTCTCCAAAATTAATTCTTTATTTTAATTAAATTAAATAGTTTAATTTAATTAATTAGCCTTTGACTTAACTCTTAAGTTAATTTGCTTAACTCCTTAAGCAAGTCATTGTTAACTTAACTCTTTAAGTTAACGTGATCAATTGATAGTTACGTGGCACCAAATAATTAAATCTTTAATTAATTGATCTAATTTAACTTCTTAAATTAATTAGATCAATTTAACAATTGAATTGACCAAGCCAAAATACCACAAATTGCATCCACTGTCTACCTCCAAAATCGATCATGAAGGATTTTTTCTAACTTTTAGAATATTCCCCTCATCAAGTAAGGTTTGCTATTGGCTTTTGTGTGTGGCCTTTATGTCTGACCATTTATTGGACATGGGCTCACAACTCTTTATAACTTATAGAATATCAAATATTCACATCAATTTAAACTCTTTTAAACTAATGACTCAATTCAATTAATCTTAATTAATTGAAGAGTATCCAATCTCCATGATTGATGCCTAACCTCAAGCCCATGGAGTCCAACTAATTAGCCGAAATGAATACTTTTGGAGAACTTTTCTAACTCTATATGTAACATGCAAATATGGTCCTTCCATCTCCTATCTCCTGAAAGAGGCCTTGAGCAAGGTATTTGTCGGCTCCTTAATAGCATCAATGCTATATTTCTATTCCTAATATTTAATTCTCCTTTATGATCTCATCTTTGAAAAAATCCCTTTCCAAATTCTCATACTATCTTGTGTGAGGATTTCTTCTAATTGATCATTATAGAATACATAGGAAATACAATTGCATTTCACAATAACGAGGAGTCAGATCCATCTTGGATCTCAGAAACCTACATATCTAAGTAGCTAATACCAAATCTCCACCCGAACGACCTGCTATGTGGCTAAAAAAGAGTCAAAGCATAAGAACCTAAACATAAGGTTACCATAGATCCTTAGGTTAGGGGACTAATTATATTCACTAACGTAAACTGGAGAACTTGCCACCAATGATTTGCTATAACAGCTATCTAGTTGATTTTCCAATGGGCTTCCAGTAGACTTATTTTCTAACAAACACCTATTATAATGCACCCATGTCTCATATTGTTTGCTCATGATATAGAGCACTATCAAACCCTTGGATTTATGTATCATTAGTGCAAGTCTATTTGAATTTTAAATATCCTATTGCATAAGATTCTATGACTTTGGATATTTAAGATCATGACCATGTAAGACGTGCTTCATAATCACCAACTAGTGAGTGGCCAAGTCCCATATTCATGTGTGATCTAAGGGTTTCAATCAACTATTAGTGAAGCAATATAAGCAAATGATTAAGATGGCTATTTAATGAATATCATTCAATCAAGCTTATATCAAAAGTGAAATAGTTTACATGCGAATCTAATTGGCTTGCAGGGCACTATTCTAATAATAAATGCATTATCATTTGATATATGATATCAATTGATAGAGGTAACAATTAAGTGGATAAAATTATCTCAGAAGAGAATATAATGGAAACACTGTCTAAACCCCTAAACGCAAAAGGTTTTTGAATGACATCTTAAGAGGATGGGCCTTAAGGCTATGGGGAATTGGCTTCAAGGTAAGTGGAAGATTATTAAAATAGTTCCCCACAGCTAATTAGATTAGCATGTAAACTATTTTACTTGGGATACAATCTTGATTGAATGATATTAATTATAAATTACCATCTTCATCTTATGTATATATTATTTACTAGCATTTGGGTTAAGCTCTTACATCACACATGACTATGGGACTTGGTCACACACTGGGTGGTGATCATGAAATAAGTCTTACACAGTTGTTATCTGAAATATCCCAAGTCATAAAATCTTATGAGATAAGACATCTAAGATTTGAATAGACATGTACTGGTGATTCATAAATCCAAGGATTAGATGTTGCTCTATTTCAGATCAAACCATGTCAGACAAGAGTGTATGTTACTAAGTACTTGTTAGAAAATAAGTTCACTAGAGGACTGCTTAGAGAACCCACTAGATAGCAATAGTAGCAAGTCAGTAATGGCAAGTTCTCTAGCTTATGTTAGTGCATATAATTTGTCCTTTGACTTGAGGATCCATGGTAACCTCACGTTTAGGTCCTTATGCTTTGACTCTTCATTAACCACATATCAAGTCTTTTAGGCTAAAGTTGAGTATGTGCTACTTAGACATGGAGGTTTGTGACATCTAAGATAGGATCCGACTCCTTGTTGTAGTGAAGGTCAAGTACATCTCCTATGTATTTTATAATGATCGATTTCAAAAAATCCTTACGCAAGGTAGTATGACAATTTGGGAAAGGAGCTTTTCAAAGATGAGGTCATTAAGGGGAATCAAACATTAGGATATAGTATCGAGGCTAGTAGGGAGCTAGTAAATATCTTGTCGTAGGCCTCTTTTAAGAGATAGAAGATGAATGGACAGTATTTACATAGTATGCATAGAGCTAGAATGGTTATTCAAGAATATTCATTTTGACCAATTAGTTGGGCTCCATGGGCTTGAGGTTGGACATCGACCATGGAGATTAGGTACTTTTCAATTAATTGAGCTTAATTGAATTGAGTCATTATTTTAAAAGAATTTAAACTAATGTGAATATTTGATATTGCATAAGTCATAGAGAGTTGTGAGCCCATGTCTAATGAATGGTAAAGCCTAATGGGTCACACACAAAAGCCAATTGAAAATACTACATGTTGAAGGAGAATTTTTTAAGAGTTAGAAAGATTCCATGTTGACCTATTTTGGAATTTATTTGGTTGACACAATTTATGATCATTTTGTCTTGATCAATTTAATTGTTAAATTGATCGTAATAACTTAAGAAGTTAAATTAGATCAATTACATTAAAAATTTAATTTAATTGGTGCCACATGACTATCAATTGGTCAAGTTAACTTAAGGAACTAAGTTAACAATTACTAGCTTAAAGAGTCAAGCTAATTGACTTAAAAGTTAAGTGAAAGGTTAATTAATTAAATTAAAGTGTTTAATTTAATTAAAATTAAGAATTAATTTTGGAGAAAAAATTCAAATGAACTGTTCATTTGGTATGCATTAGAAGTTGTCTGGATGACATTTCATGAGATGAAATGAAATTCAAATGCATCTTAAATTCACATGCAAGCAAGTTAGCGCCAACCATGAGAGAGGTATGATGCCATCTAAGCATCACTCCTTCCTTCCATCTATATATAGATATAGAGGGTGGGGCAGTCAAGCATGAGAATTCACAAGCATTTTTGATCTAATTGTTGGATTCCACTTTTCCCTCCAATTTTGCATGTGTTGCCTCATGTGTTGAAGCTTCACATTTTCTTCATCTCCTACCTCCAATTTCGGCATTCATCCTTGATCATCTCTTTTTTTTTTTCCTGCTAACATAGAGGAGATTTGGAATGTCCATTGGTATGTGTATCATATCACTAGAGGCAAAACAATTGGATTACAAGCCTTTTGGAGATCCTCTATTTGGGAAGAAATTTGGAGACATTTTTGGAGGCACTTTCCGTTTTTGGATTTGGTTTAATTTTATACTGTATATTCATCAAGTTGTTGGTGATCTCATTTCCAAATGTCAGCTGATTCCAATGATATTTGGTTGGGAAAAAGTTGTCCACAAGCTGATGCGCCAGGGGAGACAGTTTTGAAGGAATTCAAGCTAGTCTTTATCACTTTGGTTGGAATTTGCTTTTAAGGTAATTTTATGACCTTAATCCACTTTAGTAGCATGAATTATATCCTTGGGAAGGTGTGACCAAGTTAGATTTGAATTTTAAATGTTTTAAATTGGATTCTCGGCTTGCAGCTTCTTACAGTATGAACCTTAATACAGTCTCTATCCCAGTACTTGACTTGCTTAATACTAGATAGTCACTTTCCAACATGCCTTCTAGTAGTTTGCATGTTCGGCTACAATTAGGCATTTATGAAGTTTGGACATATTTTTTAATTAATCAAACATGATCTCATCTTAGCTACCAAGCTAACTTTAAATAATATATATATATATATATATATATATATATTTCTTAACCTTTTTTGTTGCTCCAAGTATGAAGGCAATCATTCACATACCTCTTGACAATGCTACCAGTCTCTTAATCTCATCCTACTTACTATCATAGCACCAATATGATTGCCCATGTGACTATGCCAATCAAAGCTTGTTGACATTCACATCGCACTATTACAATGCCAATCACACTTATATATCTCATTAATCATAATATGTTCTCATAGGCTATAAATCAACTTTCATATAATCCTTTATTATAATGTGATTTTAAAGAACATCTATACATACATACTCAAGAAGAAGATATCCAATCACATTGCTCAGAAATATATCTAAGAATAATTTGATTATGCAAAATACTCTTATCAGTGAAGCAATTTTGGGTACAAGTATGCTTTAGTACCCCAACAATATTAAGGTCTCAAAACATATAAACTGGCTCTATTAACACAAATAATGGTTGCCTTAAAGATGAGTACCATAATTCCATCATCTTAAAAAGTATCAAATCAGATAGTCTCTAACAAATTTAAACTAGCCTATTTAGAAATCTAAATATTCACTTAACTGAACCATAATATTTTCACCAAAGATTACTTTGACATCTGTTCACCCTGTTAAGTACTAAGGAGAAATAGTGAACTATACTCACTTCAAACTTTCTATGGTGCTTAAGTTAACAATAATTGCTAGCATTTTGTTCTTTTTTGTAGTTTTAAGGCATTTCTTTTAACTAAGAACATAATCATGATCAAGGATAGGACTAGTATGATGCATATATAGTTATTCATAAAGCAAGCTTTAATGTATTATTGGATGATCTTGGTGTGTGGATACCCAAGTATGCATCTACTTTCTCCTATGTTCATCTCAAAAAGATAACCACTTTCAAGTGGCTATATTTTCTTATTACTCATGGCCATCATATTATCACCCATATATAGTGAGAGATAAATCCATTCATTTGTTTTGACAAATCATTAATGATCTTTTTCGATTTTTGTTAGTCTATCAAAGTGATAGCTTAATGGAATTGATAGTACTACTACTTTGATGACAATTCTAGCTAGAAATATAGCTTTTCAAGCAACATTTTTAATATCTTTACCAATCTAGTTGAATTTATTGGATAATTCACATAAATCGCTTTGCCTATTTCATATTTATATATGTCCATTTAAATCATCTAAGACAAACTCAGAAATACATGGAGACAATTGATAACATTTGTGGATACAGGCAAATTTTATCACCTAAGGAAAACATCTCTTTATAAAGTTACAACAATCTTTTAAGCATAAACATTTTCTTTTCCTTGAGCTTTACATATATCAATCAATCCATCCATATTGTAATTAACCTTTAGAACCCATATATTTTCAATAACCTTCCACCTATAAGTTGTTCAATTAGCTCTTAGATTTTGTTCTTGCCATTGAACTCGTTTTTTCCTTTATCCATTTTAAATAAGAAATGAAGTTACAAGTGTCAACTTGACTCATCAACATCCACAAATGATTCATGAATGATGCATAATCAATATCATATAGATGACAGTAACACTTCATATTCACCCATACTTGAAAAATTTTAAGAGTCCTTTTTTTATGTGAGACACTCTAATTAACACCAAGGCATCTTCTATTATCCCTAATAATTGCTAGATGAGCTTGAAGAAACATGCCTTCTCTAGGAAAATAAGAGTCCCCTCTAGGATCTTGCTACTTGCATAGTTTAAGATTCTTTTTGAGCTTCATATATGATTTAGCAAAACCTCCTCGAGAAAATATTTATTGTGCAACATAATCTGTGTTCATCACCTTGTGAGAGCAACCCTTGTTATTTTTTTAAGGCTTATACAACAAGTTTTAGCTTGATACCATCTTATAAAAAGTTTGAGAATTTATTTTGAGATATGCATTTTCCATGATGTAGGCTACAACCAAGAATTATATGTCTTCAAGTGAGATAAGATCAATTTGTGCTATACTTTTAGCTTGTTGAAGTGTTTGATTCCATAATTTTTGCAAGGTTATTTAGTTGCAAAGTGCTTGGAAGCACATATTAACTTGTATCATTATTTTTCTCAAGTATTTATCCAAACTATTTAGATATGATGTTTTCACTGTTTATCAGTACATCAAAACTTCATGCTCATGCCCTAATTAGCTCTCTATCTTTCTAAAATCACTTTGACAAACTTAGTGTTTTTGACTTTGAGACAAGAGATATATTAACAAATAACACCAAAAGAAAGGAAAAGAGATTGTACTATTTAATATCTCATGTTCATAAGTTTGCACTTAATTTAGTAGACTTGTTCTAAAGGATAAGCAAACCTATTTTGTTTTCCACTACACTTTTCCACCTAGAAAAGTTTGAAAAATATGAGATTGACCTTAGCGGGCACCCCAAAAAGTATCCTCTAGTTATCATGTTCATTTTTGTAACAAGCCAAAAGTAAATGAAAAACTATGAGAAATAATAGCTTAAGTTAATTGCATTACAAGAAAAACCATTGATATCATAAATGTCTCTTAAGTGGAAAATGAACAAGGTATGGGACTCAACTAATGTCCTACAAGAGTCTTACAAGTGCTTCGGTTCAAATTAGACAACATCTAGTAGTTAATAAAGTAAGTATTGAGAAGAGAAGAAGGATGAATATCAAAATTCAACAAGAGTATATGAAGCACAACTTTTAATCATATTAAATATCTCCTCCAAAGGATTATCACATGCTTCATGAATGGATTTGGCTAGGAGACCATATCTTTGCCTAGCACTCTTTTTGTAGAAGATGTTGGCTTCAAGTGTGATCTAAATCAAACTCCTTGGGCTCTTTTAATATTCCACTCCAAAAGGATCAACACTTCCAATGAAAATTGCCAACACCTTGGCAATGGAGAGGCACCACATCAATTAGAAAAACAAGCGCTCTTTCTCTAAAAGTATTTACACTCCAAATGATTCACACTTTGAAGAAGATAGCTAGAAGAAATCTTCAAAGTATGGAGGAAGAAGAAAGTGCTTGAGAGATTTTAGGAAGGAGAATAAAATTAGAGAGAAATTTTGGAAATAGTAATTTTACCAACCAAGGGTCAAAGTGACACGGGAGAGGGGCGGGTTGGGGATATATATATATATATATGTAAATTGGGCTCCAAAAAATATGACTCACATATACATACATCCATATTTATTGTGATCACTATTTCATCACCATAGAACATCCTCCAAGATGGAAGGTAGGTGGTCCAGTTGAGGTGGTGTAGTGTGCACCCACCACACTAGATACTTTCTAGTGTGTCACACTTCCCACCTCATGGAATAGTATTATATGCACACACCATATATATAAGACTCACATTTTCCACCTTATGGAATAATTACACATACAATATATATACAAGGATCACATTTTCTATTCTAGGGAAATGATCTCATCACACTAAACCAAGCTTTTCTATTTTCAATGCCAATTTATGAACCCTCAATTTGTGTCTACAAATTTCTTCTCTCAATTAAATAATCATATTATTTAATTAAATTAATTCAATACTTGAATTAATTATAATTGACTTCAATTAGATAATCAAATTATTCAATTGAGTTAATTTAATTCCTAAATTAATCAAGTCAATTTATTCCTTCTTCTTTATCCAACTCCTCGGATAATATTATCTAAAACTTAGATAATTGTGAAGACATTACGGATTTTGTGTGTAATCTATTCCATTCACCAATTAATTAGACATGGGTTTGCGACTCCTTGAGATTTAGTTGTGCATAATAAAATATTATACCGATCAATTAAACTTATTTGACTAACCGCTCTTGAATTAATTCCCATTAATTCAAAAGTATCTAATCTCCATGGTCGATGTCTAGCCACAAGCTTATGAAGCACAATCAATATGTAAAATCAATTTGTGTGAACCCTTTCACTTATGAGTGCCATGTAAATACAGTCCTTTCATTTTTTATGTTCCGATTGAGGCCTAGTATCAACATATTCATCAAAACCCTAATTCCCTTAATAGCTATGCATACATCCTTAATAATTAATTCTTCTACAACCTCAACTTTGGAAACTCCTTTCCAAATTGTGACAATTAAGGTGTAAACATATATCAAATGGATCGAATACACTGTATCCGTATTCATTTAAGTTTTATAGTATCCTCATTCGTATCGGTATTGGACAAATATTTTATAATAACATCTCAATTTGCATCTACCGAATATTAATTGAATTTGGATATATCGGTATCCAATTATAATTATTAGGATATATTCATTTATAAATACATGAATATTTGTTTATAAATATCCAAATACCTGTTTACAAATATCCGAATATCCAAAGCTATTAACCTAT
The DNA here is from genome assembly GCA_014898725.1 of Jacaranda copaia. NCBI lineage: Eukaryota > Viridiplantae > Streptophyta > Magnoliopsida > Lamiales > Bignoniaceae > Jacaranda > Jacaranda copaia. Next base: position 538,880 of record JACGDI010005716.1, read on the forward strand.
AATAAAATGCATATTTTCTCTAATCAATTTCATAAGAAAAATTAATCAAATAAATAGCACAATAAAATCTAAGAAAAATAATTTATTGGAAAAATAGCACAATATGAGATTTCATATTGAAAAAGTAAAATTGATATATTATGTTTAATAATATATTATATATGATAATTTTTTAAATATAATTTATATATTAAAATCCATGAAAATTAAAATATATTATATAATAATTTTTTAAATATTATTTATCGGATATGGATAATGAATTTAATTAAATTACAAATAATCGAATATATAAATAGATATATCCAATGAATATGTATTCAGAGTGAGTATTAAATGGATTAGATATGCAATTACCATATTTGTTCCATTTATAGTTGAATATCTACTAATCAAGTATGTATAATATCCACTTTAAATGGATATGGATAATTTGCCCAACAAATAGATTAGGATGCAAACGGTAAATGAATTTTTGAATATCCATTTATTTCCCTAGTTGCAATGCCTTGTGCATGGGCTTCTAGAATCGAACATTGTAAAAAACATAAGAGATCAACTCATTCAATAAGATGAGTAAAGTTGTTCTGTTATTAATTTTCACAAACCTCCGTGTACAAGTAGCTCATATCCAAAATACACACCTTATGACCTACTAAGCGATTGGTGTGTGAATCAAAATATAAGGACCAGAAGATAAGATTACCATGGAACCTCAAGTCTAAAGACTATAGGATGCATTATTGTAAGCTTAAAGAATCATCCTCTCAGACACGCTACTTTGGCTACCTCGAGGATTTCTCTGCTTGAGTTCTTAATAAACTTGTTCTCTAACAAGAATCCACTAATGTGTATTGATGTCCACTACACTAGATGTCCATGAAACGGGGCATCGTCCAACCTTTAGAATATATATTGCTAATGTAAGTCTATCCAAACCTATGATGCCCTTATTTTATAAATTCTATGACTTGGAGTGATTTTAAGATCACAACCATAGAGATACATATCTTGATGTAGCCAACTTTTTACCTACATCATGTCCTATAGTCACGATGACTTTGTGACTTCAACTAAATGCTCAACAAAGAAGCATAAGATGAAGATGTCTAATAACATGATTATATTAATTAAATAAGAGTGCTTCATAAGAGTAGTTATATGCCAATCTAATTAGCTTGTCAAATACTACTCTAACAATATCCCACTTTCCCTAAAGCCAATTGCCTACATTATTAAGGCACATTTTCCTCAGATGTCCCTTGAAGGTCTTTATGGTAAAAGCTAGTTTATAGGTCTATTATGCTCTATTTTAAGGCAACCTTTTTCTACTATAATGTCACCTCTATCAATGATCTACTAGATCAAGTGATATCACCTCAAAATGTGATTGAATGTTTGATGAGATCTTGATTCTTTTGCTTGCGCAATAGTTCCATTATCTTAATAAAGGACAACTAGCTTTATAATGCTAGGCACAACATCCAACTCTTGGAGGAAGTTTTTTATCTGAACACCTTTTTTCAAGGCATCTGATACAAAATATACTTTGCCTCAGAGTCTACAGTAATTTATTGCTTGAAACTTTTCCAGCTAAACCCCCCACCATTAAGATAAAATATAAATCCTAACATTGATTTAGCATCATCTATATCAGATTGAAAACTAGAATTCAATAATCATTAGCATTTTGATTATCCACCGCCATATACTCAGAAAAATTCTTGGTTCTTCTCAAGTACTTTAGAATTGCCTTTAGAATGCTTTAGTTGAAGGTATGTGTAACATTAGGATCCATAATATTTCAATAAAAATTAAATAAAACTAGGATATGCATATCCAAAAGGATCTAAACATGCATATATTTAAGATTTGGTAAGGGAAATACCTTGATAAAACCAAAAATCAAGGAACAAGGAAGAACAATCTTCAACTCTTGAAGTTATCTCCTCGCTAATGTAGCAAAAACACATCCAAATTTTTGCAAGCAAAACTCCTTGTTTTCAGTTGAAATTTTTACTAAAATCTCATAACACCTTGAAGATGATACAGTTTAGAAATTAGCCCAATCAGAATAGTCTAAGGTCACCCAGAAATTGCCCAAAGCAGCTACCAGAAACTATTTCACCAAGAGCAAGAGCAATCCAAGCGTATTGCCTCCAAAGTCAAAATCCATATACCAATGAAAATACCTTTTCTCTGCAAATTAGCTAGAGAAAATTGAAGAGAAATGTAGTAATAAAGGTTGGGAATTAAGGAGGAAAAAGGAGGGAGTTGGAGAGAATTTTGGAGGATCAAACTATTAGATCTGACTACTAACAAATTTGTTATGTTTGTTGGGAGAATATTCACACCATACTTCATGCTTGTGGCTGCCTCCTCCTAGATCTATACATAAGACGAGGATGGTGTGATACCTATTAGAATAGTGCCCCACAAGCTAATTAGATTGGCCATGTAAATTATTTCATTATAAGACAATTCTGATTGAATAATATTCATTATATGGCTATCTTTATCTTATGCTATTTATTTTCTTCACGTGCATTTAGATAAAGCCCATAGATCACAAAAAACTATGGAACTTGGTCATGCACTAGATTGTAATCATGAAATAAGTCTTACATAACGTGATCTTAAAATTTTCAAGTTATGGGATCTTATGAGATAGGGCATCTGAGATCTGATTAGAATTTCACTAACAATGCATAAATCCAAGGGTTGAATATTGCTCCATTCCATACGCAATCCTATATGAGATATAGATGTACGTTAGTAGGTGCTTGTTAGAGAACAAAGCACCGATGACTCACTAAGAGAATCTACCAGATAGCTATAGTAACAAGTCAGTAATGGAAAGTTCTCCCACTTATGCTAGTGCATATTATTAGTCCTTTGACCTAAGAATCCATGGTAACCCTGTGTTTGGTCCTTATGCTTTGCCTCTTCTTTGGTCACTTAGCAAGCCATTCAGGTAGAGATTGGGCATAAGTTACTAGATATAGAGATTTATGAGATTCGAGATAGAATCTGACTCCTTGTCTTTGTGAAAGGCAAGTGCATCTCCTATGTGTTCTATAATGATCAAGTCCAAGAAATTTTTGTGCAAGGTGATGTGAAAATTTGAAAAGGCATTTCCAAAGATGAGGTCATAAAAGGAATCGAACATTGAGAATAGAAGCATAACATCGTGGCAATTAGGGAGCCAACTAATATCTTGCCCTATGCCTCTTTCATGGAGATAGGAGATGAAAGGATTGTATTTTCATGGTACAAGTAATGCTGGAATGGTTCGTCAAGAGCATTCAATTCAACCAATTATTTGGACTTCATGGGCTTGAGGTTAGACTTTGACAATAGATATTAGGTACTCTTCAATTAATGAGATTAATTGAATTAGATCACTTAGTTTAAAGGAGTTTGAGCTAATGTGAATATTTGATATTCCATAAATCATAAGGAGTTGTAAGCCTATATCCAATGAATGGCAATCTAATGGGTTACACACAAAAGCCAATAGCATGACCTATTGAAAGAAGAAGATTTTGCTCAAAGTTAGAAAATTCATGATTGATTTTGGAAGAGGCAAAATTGTAGTCATTTTAACTTGATCAATTTAAATGCTAAATTAGTCAAATTAATTTAAAAGTTAAATTAAGATCAATAGATTAAGAGTTAATTAATCGATGTCACATGACTATCAATTGGTCAAGTTAATTTAAGAGTTAAATTAATTTTGACTAGCTTAAAAACTTAAGCACTTTGACTTAAGAGTTAAGTCAAAGCAATATTAATTAAATTAAAGTATTTAATTTAATTAAATTGGAGAGTTAGTTTTCGAGAGAATAATTAAATGAAGGGTTTATTTAATATGGAGTTTAAATTTAATTGAAAGACATTTCATGAGATGAAATGTAAACTTTAATTAATATTCTTATTCACTAATCACTAAATGTTGGTGGTCACCTTGGCAGCCTCTCCTTGAGGATGGTCTATGACCACACATCATCCCACTCCTATATATAGATATAGGAGAAGAGTGGGTGGCCACATGTTATATGCTAGTAAGGTGTGATTATTCTCCTAACAAACTTGAGAAGTGGACATCTAATTTTTTAGCATCCTCATTATTCTGTCCAACCTCTTTCATCTTCCACCTCCATATTTCCAAGCTTTCTTTCCTATATTCTCTTCAAATATCTCCAGCTATATTGTAGAGAATAGGTCCTTGTTAAGGTGTGTGGACTATCATTAGAGGCCAACTGTTTGGTTGTTATTACTCTTATTTGTGGCAGGTTCTGGGAAGCCCTTTTGTGCTTTGTTTTGGCTGATTTTTGGATTGTTTCATCCTCCAAGTGTGGTGTCTTTCCATTAAAATTTTCATCTAAAAATAAAGAGTATAACTTAGGGAAATTCGATGGTAAACCTACTACACTAGTGAAAAGCTTCTTCAATGGTTGAAGCGAGTTTTCTCTTACTCCTTGATTTTTTTTGTTTTCATCAAGGTATTTCCCTTCTCTAAATCTGAATCCTATACATGTCTAGATTCTTGTGGTTATGTGTGGGCTAGTTTATTCATTTTTTTTAAATACTTGGTTCCTAGCACCACACATACCTTTAAGTGGTATCAAAGCCTTATTCATGCGTGGATTTGGATTTTGCTTGGATGATTAGTTCTTGTCAAGAATTGATCTACATCACCATGCACTTGATCCATATGATGGGTTGGAGTGTATGGATGATTTTGTTTGTGGCTACTTGGTTGATAGACTAAATCATGCTAAATTAAAACATCCATATGATGTGCTTTAAACGTTAAATCATGTGATGAGTATGTTTTAATTCATTCTTACTTATGTTAAATTTTGATTTGGCATTGGTGGATGTTATATTATGACATAGCATGTTGTGAATGACCTTAAGTAGTTTTGGTCATTTTTGACCCAATGTGAATGGAGACCATTAGAGATTCTTTAAAGAATTTGATTCTTGCTTAAACTTGTTTTTCAAGCAATATTGAGCACTTGATATTTTAATTTTTAAAAGGTGTTTTAATCTAAAATTTTCTTCCATAATGTGTGTTTTGATGTTTAGATTCGATTCTAAAAATCTTAATGCACAAAATTTGAGCCAAAAATGGCTTGACTTGCTTATGACTCAAAAATAGGGGAGTTGTTGGCATTTGGCAACGCACAGTGCTGCAGCGCAGCAAAGCACACACCTTGGCCAACAGCACCTAGTTTTGTCTAGAGTGAGTATTGACGCTAATTTTGGGTTCCTTAAGTGACTAAAATATTGTTCAAACACACATATTAGATTCATAAGTGTTGTGCAAGGTCTCAAAATTATGTTGGACACTCTTGATTGCTTTTTAAACTTGTTAAAGTTGATTTCCAATTGTGGCAAAAATATGATGCATAAGTGTTATGTTTTTTCTTTTTTTTTTTGCATGACTGATTATTTGTTAATGTGATTAGCATTTAATTGATGGAATTGAATATCAATTCTTGATTTATTTATTATTCATTTAAGTGTTGAATGGATGATGAATGAATAGGGATGATCATGAGCCTTTAACATTAATTTTGTTTATTTCAAGTTGTTGAAATGGGTTGTAATTAATAGGTTGCATGCCTTTTCATTATATCCTGTAATAGTTATGAGAGTAGAATCACTAGGAATGAAGATATTTTTTTTCTCTTGTAAAAGTTGCAAGGAGTAAAGAAGATCTATAGAGGCTTGAAGACCCACAAATGTATGGGATATACTCATGCAATAGCTAGGTTAACCAAACCACTTAAAATCAACTAAGTTGTGCAACTATGGCTCTAGGTGCATCACTTGGTTAGAATCATGGTCATCCTACCCTAGGAGCATGCTAGACTATTTACTTATTTATGTTTTCCATATCCTATTGATGTTCATGCATGTTTTGGATATATAGAACCTAAATAAAAAGATAAAAATGATGAGATCTTTGTAAGCAAAAACCCTCCACTTAGAATATCTAAGTGCTTTCAAATATTAAGTAACAATAGATAAAAAATTAAAAGAGTTTTAATTAATTCAAGCCTTCCATGAATAGTGTAAGCTATTATGACGCTATCGATTTTGTGTGATGGCACTTAGTCATGAGGGTCACACTTAGGAGGATACTTGCGAGCATACACTTAGCATGAAATGCACTTTTGACTTAAAAATCCTCATGCGTTGGCACTCAATCACGGGGGATGTTGTGAGACCATTTTGAATCAAAGTTTGATTGGTAGGTTGGACTTAACAGTTAATAGTATAGATGGCGTACGACCACATGGGTCTATATGAAAAGTGAAGCAAAATATATCAAGAGTTGCATAAGATGCAATTAGCAAAAGTTCTTTACCGTTCAATTGCTTATAGATGGTACTTAGTCTGGGAATCCATTTACAAGTCCTTAGGATTTTGATTTTCACTAGAAAATGAGTTTCTTGAATTTTTCTAGGAAGTGAAGGACTTGATAAAATAGTAGAAGAAATATATCCTTGAAAGATCATAAACATTTTTTCAATATCAATTCTCAATCATATGCTTATACTCTTTCTATGCCTCTTGTAGATTTTTGAAATCTCCAAAAGAAAATGGCTAAAAATCCACCCACAAGCACTTTGAAAATCAATAAACTCACTAGGCCTAACTTCCAAGATTGGTTGAGAACCTTAAAATAATTCTTGACTTTGAAAAAAAGTCCTATTTCCTATATCAAAGTCCACCAGACACATTAGGTGATGACCTTTTTGGTGAGGCATGTGAAGTCTTCATTACAACTGTAGATGATGATTTACAAGTGAGATATTTCATGCTAGCATCCATGACTAATGAGTTTTGAAAAATCCACAAGCATATAAGATATACCAATGAGATCTACAAACACTTATAAGAGTTGTATGGTGTGCAATTGAAAGACAAAATATTTGCCTTGCCCAAAGAGCTCTTTAGGTCAGGGATGGTAAAAGGTTTGAGTGTCCATGATCATAGGTTAAAGATGATTAGACTCATCAAAAAGCTTGGACAATTTGACATGATCATGGACAATGACCTCTACGTGGATTTCATTCTCTAGTCATTGCCTCTATCATTTAATCAATTCATTGTGAACTTTAATATGTCCAAGTAAGAGGTAATGATCAATAAATTGGTAAACATACTTGTGACTATTGAGGTGATGAAGAAAAGCGAAAAGCCTCTTATGTTTGCTTTTTCCTCCAAGTCAAAAGGTCCTTAAGGCCCAAGAAAATGAGGTAAGAGAAAAAAGAGTTCTTCATCCAAAGGGAAGCAACCCGAGAAAGGTTTTGGAAGGGTTAAGAAAAAGGCTAAAATCAATGTAAATTGTTTCCGCTATGGAAAAAAGGGGTATTAGAAAAGAAGCTGCAAGGCTTATCTTGCAATCCTTAAGAAATGTATGTTTATTCTTGAAATATATTTTATGACTAGTTCTTACTCATAGATTTTTTATATTGACTATGATTTTCACCTTTGTAAATTATTACAGGGGATGAAAGGAAAAAAACATTTGCACAAAGGGAATATGATCCTCTGTCTAGGAAATGGAGCAAGAGTTGTAGCCATAGTCCAAGGTGTAATTAAGTTGAACCTAGGGAATTCTAGTATTGTGCTTAATCTAAGGTCCAAAGAAAATTGGATAACCAAGAAGATGCCATTCTTTGACGTGAAAGACTTAGGCATATCTCTAAAAATAGGATGAATAAGATGGAAGCTCTCAAAGTACTAAAAGTTAGTGGCATTGAGCATCTTCCTACTTGGGAATCTTGTTTGAAGGGAAAATAACCAAGGTTCCTTTTGTAAGGCAAATGGAGTGCTCCATAAGTCCTTGGGATTTGATCCATATGGATATTTGTGGCCCATTAAGAGTTAGTGTGAGAGGGGGCTATTCTTACTTCATCACCTTCACCGATGATTATAGTCAGTTTGAACACGTGTATTTTAAGAAGTACTAGTCCAAAGCCTTTGAAGAGTTCAAAGAGTACACTAGTGAAACAGAAAAACAATTGGGACTTAGTATTAAAGCTTTTCGATCAAATCAACGGGTAGCACACTTAAGTATCAAATTCTTGGATTATCTAAAGGAGAATGGAATTTTTTCTCAATGGACTCCACTTGGCACGCCACAACACAATAGAGTAGCCAAGAAGAGAAACCATACCTTGTTAGACATGGTATATTCTATGATGAGTTTTTTGATGTGCCCATATACCTTAGAAATGATGGTGAGGCTATTAAATATAGTACCCTCAAAATCTATGCCTAAAACACTACATGAGTGTGGTATGGCAAAGTACCTTTTTACCATTTTTTTAAAGTTTAAGGATTTCCTGCCTACGTAAGACGAAAAGTGGGAGATAAGTTGGAAAGTAGATCCACCTTGTGCAAGTTTGTGGGATACCCTAGAGAGTCCATAAGTTATTATTTTTATGATCCCTCGAAATAAAAGGTGTTTGTTTCAAGGAACTCCCATTTTTTGGAAAAAGAAATTTCTATTAGATAGAAATGATGTTGTCATTGAACTTAATGAAGTTCAAGATGATCAACAAATCCCACAAATGGTGGAAACAAGCAAGCAACAAAAGTCTCACACAATCTCTAAGAAGATCGGACTAAATCAAGAAGCAACCTAAAAGGTTTAGATTCCTTCATAAGACAAGCCAATCAAATATTGATTTGAGGACCTATGAGGAAGCTATATTGAACATAGACTTAGGATGTTAGCTTGAAGCTATGAGATTCGAAATGGACTTCATGTACTCCAATAAAGTATAGACTTTGGTAGATCTACCAAATGGAGTAGTTTCTATTGGTTTCAAGTGGATCTATAAGTGAAAGCTAGGAGTTAATGTAGAGGTGGAGACCTTTAAGGTGCAACTAGTACTAGAATGTTACACTCAAAGATTCAGTACCAATTTTGAAGAAACTTTTTCACTGGTCACAATGCCTAAGTCCATTTGAATTCTACTTACCAAAGTCATATATTATGACTATGAAATATGGCAAATGGATATAAAAACCACTTTCCTAATGGAGACGTTGAAGAAAAAATCTATATGGAGCAACTGCAAGTTATTACATCCAAAGGGAGTGAACAAAAGGTTTGCAAACTCCAGAGATCCATTTAAAGACTCAAATAGGCATCCCAAAATTGGAACATATGGTTTTACAAGACAATCAAATCGTTTGGCTTTGTCAAAAATGTGTATAAACCATGTGTATGCATAAAGGCTAATGGGACTGACGTATAGTTTATTGTGCTTTATGTCGATGACATCATTCTCATTAGGAATGAGGTAGGAATGTTAGGGTGTACTAAAGCATGGTTATTTACTTAATTTTCCATGAAGGATTTAGGGAAAGTATCCTATGTATTAGGAATATGTATCTATAGAGATAGATCAAAGAGGATGCTGAAGCTTTCTCAAACACCATACATTGACAACATACTAAAGAGGTTTAGTATGAAAGAATCTAAGAGATGGTTCTTTCATTTGGGACATGGCATTCTTTTTCCCAAGTCTATGACCCCTAAGACTAAAGACAAGAGGCAAAGGATGTCCCACATACCTTATGCCTCTACTATAGAGGCATAATGTATGCAGTTCAATGTACATGACCAAATGTGACGAATGCTCTAAGTATTACGAGCCATTTTTGATCCAATCCCAATGAAAGTTACTAGATAGCCATAAAAGCAATCCTTAAGTACTTGAAAAGGACTAAGGACTCATGAATTGAATATAGTACCTAGCATTGCTGAGCCAATAGTTGTCTTCTGTGACAACAATGGGGCGATGATGCAAGCTAAAGTGCCAAGATCTCATTAATGATCTAAGCACATTTTGAGGTGACATCATTTAGTCCATAAGATCTTTAATAGAGGTGAAATCCAACTAGAGATAACTACCTCAGAAGAAAACATAGCAGATCCACTAACTAAACCCCTATCACAAAAGATCTTTGACAGATATCTTGAGAAGATAGATCTTAAGGCCATAGGGTAATGGCTTTAGGGTAAGAGGGAGATTGTTGGAATAATACCCCGCAAGCCAAATAGATTAGCCTTGTAAACTATTTCATTGTAAGACAATCTTGATTTAATGGTATTTATTACATAGCCATCTTCATCTTATTCTATTTATTTTCTTCATTTGCATTTGGATGAAACCTTTAGATCACATAAAACTATGGGACTTGGTCACACACTGGGTGGTGATCTTGGAACAAGTCTTGCATGATTGTGATCACAAATCTTTCAAGTCATAGGATCTTATGAGATAAAGCATATGAAATCCTTATAAACTTGCACTAATGATATATAAATCTAAAGGTTGGATGTTGCTCTATTTCATGAGCAATCCCATGTGAGATATAGATGCATATTAGTGAGTACTTGTTAGAGAACAAGATACTGAAGACCCACCCAAAGAATCCACTAGATATCCATAGTAGCAAGTCAGTAGTGGCAAGTTTTCCCACTTTATGCTAGTGCATATTATTAGTCCTTTAACTTGAGGATCCACATCAATATTGTGTTCGGACCTTGTGCTTTGACGCTTCCTTTGTCACTTAGTGAGCCATCCGAGTAGAGATTGGACATGAGCTATTAGACATGGAAGTTTGTGAGATCAAAGTTGGAATCCTACTCCTCATCTTTGTGAAGGGAAAGTACAACTCTTATGTGTTCTTTAATGATCGATTCCAAGAAATCATTATGCAAGATGATGTGAAATTTGGAAAGACATTTCCAATGATAAGGCCATAAAAGGAATCGAACATTAGGAATAAAAGCATAGCATTGAAGTTATAAGGTAGCCAACTAATATCTTACCTAAAGCCTTTTTCATTGAGATAGAAAACGGAAGGACAATATTTGCATGGTACAAGTAATGCTAAAATGGTTCTTCAACGGCATTCATTTTGGCCAATTAGTTGGGCTCCAAGGGCTTGAGGTTGGACATCGACCTTGGAGATTGGATATTTTTCAATTAATGAGATTAATTGAATTTAGTTGCTTAGTTTAAAGGAGTTTAAGCTAATGTAAATATTTGATATTCCACAAGTCACAAGGAGTTGTGAGCTCATGTCCAATGAATGGTAGAACCAAATGGGTTACACACAAGAGCCAATAACATGACCTATTGAAAGAAGGAGAATTTTCTAAAAGTTAGAAAATTCATGACTGATTTTGGAGGAGGCGAAATTGTAATCATTTTGGCAAGATCAAGTTAAATGTTAAATTGGTCAAATTAATTTAAGATTTAAATTAAGATCAATTAATTAAGATTTAATTAATTGATGTCACATGACTACCAATTAGTCAAGTTAATTTAAGAGTTAAATTAATTTTGACTAGCTTAAAGACTTATGCATTTTGACTTAACAATTAAGTTAAAGCATTATTAATTAAATTAAAGTGTTCAATTTAATTTTGAAGGGACTAATTAAATGAAGGGTTCAATTCATATGAAATTAGAATTTAATTGGAAGACATTTCATAAGATGAAATGTAAGCTTCAATTAATATTTTTATTCACTAATCACTAAATATTAGTGGCCACTTTGGCATAGACACTTGGCACTCTCTCCTTGAGGATGGTATGTAACCACACACCATCCTACTCCTATATATAGATATAGGAGAAGAGTGGGTGGCCACTTGGTATATGCTAGCAAGGTGTGATTATTCTCCCAACAAACTTGAGTAGAGCGCATCTATTTTGTTAGCATCCCTATTATTTTCTCCAACCTCCTCCATCTTTCACCTCTATATTGCCAAGCCTTCTCCCCTAAATTCTCTGCAAATTTCTCCAGGCCTTCTCCCCTAAATTCTCTGTAAATTTCTCCATCCATATTGTATAAAATAGGTCTTTGTTATGGTATGTGGACTATGTCATTAAAAGCTAGCCGTTTGGTTGCTGTTTGTCACGGACTTATCCCTTACTAGTTACCATGTGGCATTTAGCTTCTTGTTCACCTTTTGCAATACTAGCTAAGTTAGCCTCACCCTATTTGCAAATGCACAAGTGCTGTGTATACTAAGTTAGCCAAGCATTAAGCACTAAATAGACTTGGGAGAAACTCAAAGAGGTTGTATATTACTTAGTTTGTATTTTGCTTACACTTCAATTCTACTTTCCTCTATTTCTTTCTACTTGGATCCAATGCAAATGAACTCTTACCTATTTATACAACCCTCCTCCTGAATAAACAGTGGAGATCGACCTAATCCTACAGTTTATATTACATTTCAAGAATTTTCCTAAGACCAAAATCTTCCAGCAAATTCTTTGAAGTTTTCCAAAAGCCTACACTAGAAATTTCTACACATATGTACAAGTTTCTACAAGGTTTTAGAGTCTTCTGAATCAACATTGACCTCTTACGTCCTAATCCCTTGCATGTCTTCGATCGGGGCGTGACATGTTGCTTCTATTTGAGGTAGTTTCTTACAGCCTGTTGTGGCGAGTTCTGGGAGGCCCTTTTGTGCTTTGTTTGGGTTAATTTTTGTATTGTTGTATCCTCATAGTGTGGTGACTTTCCAGTAAAATTCTTAGCTGAAGAAGAGGAGTCTAACTTAACAAAGTTTGTTGGTGAACCTGATGTGCCAGTAAGAAGCTTCTTCAATGGTTGAAGAGAATTTTCTTTTGCTCCTTGATATTTCTATTTTCATCAAGGTATTTCCCTTCTCTAAATCTGAATCCTATGCATGTCTAGATCCTTGTGGTTGTGTGTGGACTAGTTTGTTTATTTTTTTTTTTTTAAATATTTGGATCCTAGCACCCCGCATACCTTCAATGCCAAGGTGGCATCACACCTTCCTCAAGGTGGGACGCAACCTAAGCATGCCAACTGACATGTGATTATAAATTGTGTGTGAATTTGAATTTCATTTGGAATTTATATTTCATCTCATGAAATATTTTTCCAAATAAATTCTAATTCCCCACCAAATGAATTTTCATTTGAATTCTCCCTCTAAAATTAATTCTCTAATTTAATTAAATCAAACACTTTAACTTAATTAAATATGCTTAACTCTTTAAACTAGTCAAAATTAATTCAACTCTTAAATTAACTTGACTAATTGATAGTCACGTGGCACCAATTAATTAACACTTAATGAATTGGTCTTAATTTAACTCTTAAATTAATTTGACCAGTTTAACATTTAAGTTGATCAACCTAAAATGTCATCAATTTTTGCCCCTTCTCAATTCGGTTAAGTGAATTTTCTAACACTTAGAAAATTCTCCTTTATTCAATAGGAATTGCAATTAGCTTTTGTGTGTAACCTATTAGGTTCTATCATTCATTAAACATAGGTTCACAACTCCTTGTGATTTTTCAATATCATATATTTATTTTAGTTTAAAACTCCTTTTAAACTAATCGACTCAGTTCAATTAATCTTATTAATTGAAGAATACCCAATCTTCATGATCGATGTCCAACCTAAAGCCCATGGAGTCTAACTAATTAGCTGAAATGAATGCTCTTGGAGAACCATTCTAGCACTATATGTACCACATAAATACAGTCATTTCATCTCCTATCTCCATGAAAGAAGCCTAGAGTAAGATATTTATCGGCTCCCTAATAGCTTCAATACTATGCTTCTATTCTTAATGTTCAATTCCCCTTAGTAACATCATCTTTGGAAAACTCTTTTCCAAATTCTTACACCACCTTGCACAAAGATTTCTTAGAATTAATCATTATAGTATACATAGGATATGTACTTGCCCTTCACAATGGCAAGGAGTTGGATCCTATCTTTGACCTCACAAACCTCCACGTCTAACTAGCTCATATCCAATCTCCACTAGAATACCCGCTAAAAGTGGCTAGGGAGGAGTCAAAACAAAAGGACCTAAACACAAGGTTACCATAGATCCTTAGGTTAAAAGACTAATCCTACGCACTAGCATAGGCTGGAGAACTAACCACTACCTACTTACCACTATGGCTATTTGGTGAGATCTCTAAGTAGGTCTTCAGTAAACTTGTTCTCTAACATATTAGAATAGAGCCCTACAAGCTAATGAGATTGGCTTTGTAAAAGCTATTTCCTTGTAAAAACAATCTTAATTAAATGATATTCTTTATATGGCCATCTTCATCTTATGCTTTATTTCACTTCACTAGCATTTGGAAGAAGCCCTTAGATCACCTATGACTACAAGACTTAGTTTGGTGACCATGGAATAAGTTTCACATGATTGTGATATTAAATCTTCCAAGTCATAGGATCTTATGAGATGAGATATCTAAGATCCAGATAGACTTGACTAACAATGCATAAATCTAAGAGTTAGAGATTGCTCTATTCCATGAGCAACTGTATGAGATATGGGTGACTGTTAGTGGGTGTTTGTTAGAGAACAAGGCATTGAAGACCCACCAAAGAATCTACTAGATAGCCGAAGTGGTAAGTTGGTAGTGGCTAGTTTTCCTGCTTATGCTAGTACATATTATTAATCCTCTAACCTGAGGATTCATGGTAACCTTATGTTCGGTCCCTATGCTTTAACACTTCCTTAACCACTTAGCGCATCTTTCCAATTGAGATTAAGTATGAGTCACTTGGCATGGAGGTTTGTGAGATCTAAGATGTAATTTGACTCTTCAGTGTTGTGAAAGATGAGTGCATCTCCTATATATTCTATAATGACTAATTCCCAGAAATCCTTGCACAAGGTGGTGTGATAATTTGAAAAAGGAGTTTTCCAAAGGTTAGGTCACACATCGGGATCAAACATTAAGAATAGAGATATAGCATCAAGGCTATTAGAAAGCCGACAAATATCTTGTCCTAGGCCTCTTTTAAGATATAGGATATGGAAGGACCATATTTGCATGGTATGCATAGAGTGATGATGGTTCTCCAGAATATTTATTTTAGCCAATTAGTTGGGCTCCATAGGCTTTTGAGGTTGGACATCAACCATGGCAATTGGGTACTCTTCAATTAATGAGATTAATTGAATTGAGTTGATTAGTTTAAAATGAGTTTTAAACTAAAACAATATGAGATATTCAAAAGTCACAAGGAGTTGTGAGCCCATGTCTAGTAAATGGTAAAACCTATTAGGTTACACACAAAATCTAATTATCATTCTAATTGATGGAGAAAATATTCCAATTGTTACAAAAATATTTCACCTAGGAGATCGTTTTTTAGGTACCAAGTTTGAAGGTTAATTTTGGCTTGATTAATTTAACTGTTAAATTAATCAACTAATTTAAAGAGTTAAATTAGATTAATAATTAAGGAGTTAATTATTTGATGCCAACATGACCATCAATTGATTAAGTTAATTTAAAGAGTTAAGCTAGTTCAACTTAATGTGTTAAGTCAAAGGATAATTAATTAGATTGAAGAGTTTAATTTGATTAATTAGGAAGGATGAATTTTGGAGGGAAAATTCAAATAAAGAGTTCATTTGAATTAGCATCTTAATTAATTTGGAATTAGATTCCAAATATAATTCGAATGCACATAAAATTCAAATGTGATTTAAATTTAATTTGCTACCTTGGCAACCCCACTTGGCCACCCCCCCAATACATTATGTGATACCACCTTGGCATCACACATTTTAGCATCTATATATAGATATAGAGAGAGATGGCTGGCCACTATCACAATTGGTGTGAAGAATTAGATTCTTTGCAATTTCCCTCCAAAACCATATTGCAAGCATTGCATCCATGTATTGAAAGCTTTGCTCTCTTCTTCTTCCCTCCAACCTAAAATCAATCTCCACCATTATTGTATCTCTGCTTTTACTCCAACTTATAGATCAAAGATTTTGGAAGATCTAATTGGTGTGTGGATCATAACAATAGAGGCAAGGTACTTAACTTGCTAGATTTTGGAGATCCACTTGCATAAAGTCTGGTTTAGCAAATTTCTTTAAGGAGATCCAGAAAGCATTTTGATCTAAATTTTTTACAGATTTTTTCAAAGTTTGAAAATCTCCAGTAATTGTTTTGGAGTTCTTGAAGGAGTTTTGGTTAGGCAATTTTTGCACTCTTTCAACTATGCTAATTGTAAATAATTTCTAAAATTGTGAAAAGTTCACAAATCTCTCTTTGGATTTTGCTTTTCAAGGTAATGCTATCATCTAATTTGAATCTCTAACATGATTAGATCCTTGTTATACTTGTAAGAACTAGTTAATTTCATGCTTTTAAAGTTTTGGTAATTAAATCCTAGTGCCTTACTTGCTTTCATAACAAGCACCTACTAATATGCACTTATATTTCATATGATATCGCTCATGGAACGGAGCAATATCTAACATTTAGATTTATGCATTATTAGTGAAAGTCTATCTAGATCTCAGATGCCTATCTCATATGATCCTGTGACGTGAAAGATTTAATATCACGATAATGTAAAACTTACTTCATGGTCACCACCTAGTGCGTGACCAAGTCCCATAGTCTTGTGTGATCTAAAGGCTTCAACTAAATGCAACCAAAGTAAATAAAAGCATAAGATGAAGATAGCCATTTCATTGAATATCATTCAATCAAGATTGTCTTATAAGGAAATTTACATGGCCAATCTAATTGATATGCAGGGCACTATTCCAACTATCTCCCACTTATCCTAATGTCAATGCCTCATAGTCTTAAGACCTATCTTCTCAATATGCCCTTCAAAGGCCTTTTGCGTTTAGGGATTTAGTTAGTGGTTTTGCTATATTCTTTTCTGAGGTAACTTTATTCACTCAAATGTCGCCTCTATCAATTGATATCATATATCAAATGATAATGCATTTACTGTGCTTGGATCACTAATGAGATCTTGGCTAAAGTCCTAAATTATCTTCCAAAGATAATTATAGGCTCATGTATGCTAGGCACTACATCCAACTCTTAGATGAAGTTTCTATCCAAACATTTTTCTTTGTGGTTTTCAAAACCATAAATTATTTCACCTCAGTAGTAATCTCAGCCGTAGTATCTTGTTTAGAACTCTTCCAACTCACCATACTACCATTAAGGAAAAATATAAATCCAAAAGTAGATTATAGATTACTCACATTAGATTGGAAATTAGAATCCAAAGACCTCTCAAGTTTCAATTCTCCATTGCTATATACTAAAAACAAGTCCTTAGTCCTTATCAAGTATTTAAGAATTATTTTAACAGCCATCCAGTGACATTCATTAGGCTTGGATTGGAAATGACTTGTAACATTTAGAGTATGTGCCAAATCTAATCTCATACATTGAACTGCATACATTATGCTCCTAATGGCAAAAGCATGAGGTATGTGTGGCATTCTATGTTTCTCAACTTTAGTTTTGTAGGCCACAAACTTAGAGAGATGAAGACCATGTCCTATAGGGAGGAATCCCTTTTTGGATTCTTTCATACTAAATCTCTTTAGTATCTTGTCAATGTATGGGATTTGGGATATCCTCAGCACCCTCTTAGATCTATTTCTATGATCGTATTCTCAATACATAAGATGTTTTTCCCAAATGCTTCATGAAAAATTGAGCAGATAACCAATCTTTAGTACTCTATAACATTCCAACCTCATTCTCAATGAGAAAGATATCATTGACATAAAGCATAATAAACTGTATGTTATTCCCACTAGCCTTCTTATACACACAAAGTTCTTACGCATTTTTGACAAAGCTAAACAATTGACTGTCTTGTTAAAACATATGTTCCAACTTTAAGATGCCTATTTGAGTCTATAAATGGATCTCTAGAGTTTGTAAACCTTTTACTCACTGCCTTTAGATGTAAAACCTTGTGGCTGTTCCATGTAGATTTCTTTTTCAATGTTACAATTGAGGAAAGCAGTTTTCACATCCATTTACCATATCTCATAGTCACAATATGTAACTATGACAAGTAAAATTTGAATAGACGTAGACATAGCAATTGGTGAAGAAGTTTCCTCAATATCAATATTGGGCCTTTGAGTATAACCTTTTGCCACTAGTTGCGCTATAAAGGTCACTACCTCCCATCGACTCCTAGCTTTTGCTTATAGATCTACTTACAACCAATATAAACTATTCCCTCCGATGGATCTACCAAAGTCTATACTTTGTTGAAGTACATAGAGTCTATTTCGAATTTCATGACTTCAAGCCAATGTCCTGAGTCTATGTCCAACATTGCTTTCTCATAGGTCTTCAGATCTATATCCAATTGGCCTATCTCATGAAGTAATCTAAACCTTTCAGGTTTTTTGTTGATTTGATATAACTTTCTTAGCAGTTGTGTGTTAAGCTCTTAATGTTCATTTGTTTCTACTGCTTATGGGATTTGTTGGTCATCTTTAACTTCATCAAGTTCAATGGCAAGACCTTTTTTATTCAATAGAAATTCTTTTTGTTGCTTTAAACAAACACCTTTATTTTAAGGAATCATAAAAGTAATAACCTATAGACTTTTTAGGGTATCCAAAAAACTTGCACAAGATGGATCTACTATCCAACTTGTATCCCACTAACCATCTCAAGTAGGTGAGAGACCCCCAAACCTTTAAATAATTGTAAAAGGGTGCTTTGCAAAACCACATCTCATGCAGCATTTTTAACACTGACTTTGAGGGTACTATATTTAGTCGCCTCACTACCATTTCTAAGGTGTATTCCCAAAAAGATGTGGGCACATAAAAAAATCTCATTATGGAATGCACCATGTCCAACAAGGTATGATTTCTCCTTTTGATGACTCCATTGTGTTAGGGTGTGCTAGATAGAGTTCATTGAGAAAGAATTTTATTCTCCTTTAGATAACCTAAACATTTGATACATAAATAATCATTACTTTGACTCAATCAAAGAGCTTTAATACTAAGTCCTTTTTTGCTTTTCCACTTCATTCCTATACTCTTTGAACTTTTCAAAAGTTTTAGACTTGTACTTCATAAGATATACATGTCTAAACCAACTATAATCATTGATAAATATGATGAAGTTAGGAACAACATCCTTTCACTCTAACTCTTAATGGGCCACAAACATTCATATAGATCAAATTCAAAGGACTTGTGGTGCGCTCCATTTGTTCCCCAAAAAGAGCCTTGGTCATCTTACCTTTCAAACAAGATTCACAAGTATGAAGGTTCTCAATGCTATTAACATTTAGTGCTTTGAGAGTTTCTAACTTGTTCATCCTATATTTAGAAATATGCCTAAGTTTTACATGCCAAAAAATGGTATCTTCTTGGATATCTAATTTTCTTACTTCGTTGGAAGTGTATTAGTGATGGTTGAAAATCCACTATATATAATCCTTTGTTAAATGTACCATAATCAACTAAAGAGCCCATTCTTTAATGCCTTCAATCTCCTATTAGATATAGAAGGATCAAATCCTTCGCTATTCAAAACAAGAATTGAAATAATGTTCTCAACAATATATGGTACATAATAACAATGGTTCAATACAATTATGGAATTCCCAAAGTCTAACTTACCATACGCCTTAGCTTTGGTCACAACTCTTGCTCCTTAGCCAAGGCGGTGGATCATATCCACATCACTTGGTTTTATTCTTCTTTCTATTCTTTGTAATAACTTACAAAGATAAGAACCACATGCAATGTCATATATCCATGGGGAAGAATTTATCCTTACCTTTCTCAAGAGTTGCAAGGTATTTCTTGCAATATTTCTTCCAATGCCCTTTCCCACCAAAGTAGAAACAAGTAATATCGACTATTTCCTCTATAATCTTCTTAACTCCTCCAAATGCCTTTAATGGTTGTTATCCCTAGGAGAAAGAACTTTTCTTCATTTTACATCCTTTTCTAGCACCCCTAGGGCCCATAGACATGGAGGTGGAAAAACTGTTAAAGGTTCGCCCTTGTTATGGTAGTCTCTATCTAGATAAACTCTTTAATCAATAAAACTTAGTGAGGTTGTGAAGATCAAATCCTCACGAAGATCATTATCCATCACTACATCCAAGTTGAAAAGCTTCTCCTAGCTTAATCATCTTTAGATTGAAGTTGATGACACAACTTCACATCCATCCTAGCTTGAAAAATCTCTTTTGACAACATGAACATCTTATACCTTGTTTACTTTACAACTCTTGTAAACTTTAACCAAGTTACTATTCATGTGTCCTTGGGACTTTTAAAGTTTGTAGATACCATCATGAGAATATAAGATAGGATGATCCTAAACCTAATTCATGAACTTTTCACATGTCTCTTAATCTATTATCATCCTTATGGGATTACAAGCACCTTAGTATAGGACATATATTTTCTTGAGGGAATCTAAGATGATTTTTGAGGTTAAGTTAAACATGGAAGCTTAGTCCGTTGAGTTTATTAGTTTCCAAAAAAATGTGGAGTGGATTTTTTAGCCATTCTTGAGATTTCACAAATCCTCAAAGGCGAAAAAATGAATATAAACATGTGACTGAATTTGATATTGAAAATAGCATGTTCATGGTCTTTCAAGCATGTTATCCTCTATTTTGTCAAGTCCTTCACCCTCTTGAAGAATTCGAGAAATCACATTTCCTAGTGAAAACCAAGATCCTAAGGACTTGTAATGGACCCTCGCTTTGTGTGCCATCCACAAACAATTGAAAGGTAAGCAATGCTTACTAATTGCATCTGATGTAACGTTTGATATATTTTGCCTCACTTTTCATGTAAACCCCCTGGCTTGAGTACATCTACATTATTAAGTGTTAAGTTAAACCTACCAATCAAATTTTGATTCAAGAATACTCCACAACATCCCCCACTTCAAGTGCCAATATGTGGAAAGCCACAAATCAAAGGCACATCATATGTCGAGTATATGCTCACATCTTTTCTCCTAAGTGTGACCCCCGCTTCGAGTGGTATCACACAAATTCAGTAGCATCATCATGGCATATACTACTAATAGAAGATATGGATTAATTAAAACTCCTTTTAATTTGTACACATTTTGACTTAATATTTGAGAGCACTTTCTAGGTAGAGGGATTTTATTGCTTGCAAAAATCTCATCATTTTATCTTATTTAGGTTTTCTATATCCTAATCGTGCATCTCATACATCAAGAGGATATGGAAAGCATAAATATGTAAATAAGCATTAAGAGATTTCTCAACCAATCACAAAAGTTTCACCCGATTAGCTTATTAGTTCCCAAAATAATGTGGAGTAGATTTTTAGCGATTTTGAGTTTGAGATTTCAAAAATCTACAAAAGGTGAAAAGAAGAGTATAAGCATGTGATTGAATATTGATATTGTAAAAATATGTTCATAGTCTTTCAAGCATGTTTTTCTCCCACTATTTTATCAAATTCTTCACCCCTTAGAAGAATTCAGGAAATCTCATTTCCTAGCAAGAATCAAGACCCTAAGGACTTGTAAGTGAACTCTTATGATTGAGTGCCATCCACAAACAATCCAAAGGTAAGCAATTTTTTCTAATTACATCTCATGCAACTCTTGATATATTTTGCCTTACTTTTCATGTAGGCCCACGTGATCATGCACCATCTACATTACTAGGTGTTAAGTCAAACCTACTAATCAAACTTTAACTTAAGTCTGCTCCATGACATCTCCTATGACCGAATGCCAATGCATGGGAAGCCTCAAATCAAAGGTGCATCATATGTTTAGTATATGATCACAACTTTCCACCTAAATGTGACCTCCGTAATTGAGTGCCATCACATAAAGATGGTAGCATCGTCATGTCATATACTATTCGTAGAATGCATAGATTAATTAAAACTCCTTTTAATTTGCATCCATTTTGACTTAAAATTTTGGAAAGCACTTAGACTTTCTTAGTGGAGGAATTTTCCTCCACACAAAGATCTCATCAATTTTATCTTCTTATTTAAGCTTCCTATATCTTAAAAATATATCTCATACATCAATAGGATAGGGAAAGCATAAGTAAATAAATGTGCCTAGCATCCTCCTAGGATAGGATGACCATGAGCTTTAACCAAGTAATGCACTTAAAGACATAGGTGCACCACTTAGTTGATTTTAAGTGGGTTGATTAAACCTAGCTATTACATAAATATAACCCCATACATTCATGGGTCTTCAAGCCTCCATTGGTCTTCTTTGCTCCTTTCAACATTTACAAGAGAAAAAAATCCTCACTCCTAGTGATTCTACTCTCATAACTTTTACAATGTAAAATAAAGAGGCATACAAGCCCCAATTTAATACAACCCTTTTCAAAAACTTGAAACAAATAAAACTAATATTAAAGGCTCATGATCATTACCATCCATTCATCATTCATTCAACACTTTAATTAACCTTTCAACATTTACAAGAGAAAAAAATCCTCACTCCTAGTTATTCCACTTTTGTAACTTTTACAAGGTAGAATAAAGAAACATACAAGACCCAATTTAATACAACTCTTTTCAAAAACTTGAAACAAATAAAATTAATATTAAAGGCTCATGATCATTACCATCCATTCATCATTCATTCAACACTTTAATTAATAATGAATAAACTAAGAATTGACATTCAATTTTAACAATTAAGAACTTATCACATAAACAATTAATTGGCCAAGCAAGGACAAGCATAACAATTATGCCTCATTATTGAAAATTAACTTTAACACGGTTTTAAATGCAATCAAAATTTTAACGTGTGTGATTACATGAGTGTATCCCCATAACATAGATGCACAAGTGCACAGCCATGTAACAAGCACACATGTTGCTAGGCTAAGACTGATGGTTCCCTTGTTTCCAAGTTAGCACCGAGTCATATTATTTTTGGCACAATTTTTATGCACTAAAAAATTTAGGAAAACTCCTAAACATTAAGTCACACAATATAGATGAAATTCCATATTCAAAACACCTTTTGAAAATGGAATTTCAAGCGCTCAAACATGTTTCAAAAATCAAGTTTAAGTGAGAATCTCTATCCTCCAAATATCTCTAATAAACTCCAATCATATTGGATCCAAAAATGATCAAAACATCTTACGGGAAAATTTAACATGCTATATCAACATATGACATCATCCAAAACTAAATCAAAATTTGACACTAGCAACTATGAATTAAAACATGCTAAACTTATGAATTAACACTTGAAACACATATTAGCATAATTTTAATTCATCAAGCAAAGGACTCACATGCATCATCATCCAAACACTCTAATCCATAAATTGGATTAAGTAGTTAGAGATCTAGATCAATCCATCACATTAATGAATCAATCAAATATCTAAATTGAAGCATGAACTTAGGCTCCGATACCAATTGAAAGGTGTAAGCCAAGAATCCAATTGTAAAACAATTAAAAACTAAAATAAAACTTAATTACACCTCTCCAAGGATCTAATTCATGCTAATAAAATAGATTTTGGTCAGAAAATTACCTAGATAGCAAATTCCAACCAAAAAAATAAAGACTTGCTTGAACTCTTCAATGTAGTCTATCTAGGTGTAATAGGTTGTAGGCAACTTTTGCCCAACTAAATCACCTCGAAATCAACTAAAATTTGGACACAAGATCACCAACACCTTGATGAACCTTTAGTAAAAACTTCAGCCAAATCAAAAAATTGAAAGCTATTCTATAAATGCCTCCAAGTTTCTACCCAAACAAAGGATCTCCAAAAGGCAAGCAATCCAAATATTTTTCCTCTAATGTCAAGATCCACACATCAATGGACAATCCAATTTGCTCCAATGCCTTTAATTTCCCATTTGATATTGAAAATTATATCCTTCGCTATCCAAAATGGGAATTGATACAATGTTCTTGATAAGATTTGGTATGTAATAACATGGATATAGTACAAGAAAGGAGTTCCTTAAGTATAACTTCATAACGCTTTCAAGTTTGGCTACAACTTTTGCTCCATTTCCCAGGTATAAGATCAAATCCCTATCACTTAGATTTTTTCTTTTTGTCCTCTACAAAAAATTACAAAGGTGAAAACCACATGCAGTATCAAATAACCATGAGGAAAATTTTGTTGTTAAATGCACTTCAATAAAATACATACCTTTCCCAAGTATATTCCTTGCAATTCCACTTCCAATGACCTTTCTTGCCATAGTAGAAACAAGTAACATCAGCTTTATCCTCTTTCTTTTTACTTAACTCCTTGAGAGGATTTTGATTAGTTGCTTCCCTTTTGAGGAATAACTCTTCTTCTTCTTACCTCACTTCTTATCATCCTTAAGGCCTTTAGACTTGGAGGAGGATATAAGCATTAAAGGTTTGTTTTTCTTAATAGTCATCTCAATAATCACCAATATATTGACCAACTCATTAATCGTCACCTCTTGTTTTTTCATATTAAAGTTCATAACAAATTGCTCAAATGAACTTGACAATGATTGGAGGATCTTATCCACACAAAGCTCATTGTCCATAACCACGTCCAATTGAGCAAGCTTCTCAAAGAGACCAATTATCTTAAGGCCATGGTCATGGACACTAGAACCTTCAACCATTCTAGTCTTAAGAAGCCCCTTGGAAATGCAAAGAGCTCATGTCTAGTTTGCACACCGTATAATTCTTGTTGGTGATATGTATCTTAGAAGTAGTTTTTATGTGCTCATGAAATTTTTGGAGCTCATTAGACATAGAGACATCATAAGGTAATAGGTTTGAACATCATCTTCTACCTATTTTGCTAAAGTTACATGTGCCTCACCATTGGTATCATTACCAACGTGTCTAGCAGACTTTGAGTAAGCACCTAGGTTCTTTTTTCACAATCAAGAAATACCTTAAGGTTTATAAGCCTATCACGAAAGTTAGGCTCAGTGAGTTTATTAGTTAATAAAATCACATTTAGTGGATTATTGACCATTTGATTAAGATTTCACAAATCCACAAAGGCAAAAAAGAATATATGAGCATGTGATTGAATTTTGATATATAGAAAACATGTTTATAGACTTTCAAGCATATTTTTCTTCCACTATTTTATCAAATTCCTTACCCCTTAAGGAATTTCGAAAATCTCATTCCCTAGTGAAAATTAAGGTCCAAAGGCAATATTGTGAACCCACGACTCGTGAGACATCCACAAATGATTGTAAGGTAAGCAACTTTTTCTAATTGCATCTCTATGCAACCCTAGTTGTGTTTTTCCTCACTTTTCATATTGGCCCACGACTCATGTGACATCTACATTACTAGATGTTAAGTTGAACCTACTAATCAATCTTTAATTATAAACTCCACTATGTCACTCCAAAACTTGTGACACAATGCTATAGTAAGTTTTAAATTAAAGTGCATCATATGAAAAGTAAGTGAACATAGCTTTCCTCCAAAAAGTGACCTACAACTCGTGAGACATCATGTAAATGTGATAGCATCCCATGCCACAAACTATTAGTAAAAGGCTTGGATTAATTAAAACTCCTTTTAATGTGTATCCAAATTAACTTAATATTTTGAAAAGCTTAAACTCCTCTATGTTGAGGGATTTTCTTGCTTTTAAAGATCTCATTAATTTTATCTTCTCTTATTTTGGTTTTCTATATCCTAATCATGAATCTTATACATCTATAGGATAAAGAAAACATAGATAAGTAAACACGCCTAGGATGCTCCTAGAGTGGGATGACCATGAGCCTTAACCAAGTAGTGTACTTAGAGTCATGGTGTACTACTTAGTTGATTTTAAATAGGTTAATTAAATCCTATCTATTACATAAATGTATCCCATACTTTCATGGGTCTTCAAACCTCCTAGATCCTCTTGGCCTTCTTTGTTTCCTTGCAATATTTACAAGAAAAAAGAAATCCTCACTCCTAAAGTTATACTCTCATAACATTTACAAGGTAAGAAATCAAGAGACATGTAGGCCCTTATTTAATACATTTTCAATAAGTTGAAACAAATAAAACCAATTTAAAAGCACATTTTCATCTCCATTCATTCATCATCCATTCAATAATTAAATAAATAATAAATAAGAATTGGCATTCAACCCATCCAATTAAATTCTTATCTCATAAACAATTAATTATTAGGAAAAAATAAGCAAAACTTTTTATGCATCTTATTTTTGCACCTAATCAAAGATCAACTTAAATATGATTTTAAAAGCAATCAAAATTATCTAACAATGTCTTGAATCACTTACACAACTCTTGTGCATTAAAATTGTGTGGATTATGAATATAAGATAGGCCAAAACTTGAAATAGCACCAAAATAAGTGTTAAGGCAGCCAACCAACATGCTGCCACCCAGTTGTCGATAAGGTGCATGACAAGTGCTCACAGTGCGCCCACACCAAGCAACCTAGCAGCAACGCTGCCAGCTGGGTGCCTTTGTCACCAATTTATGCCATTTCAAATCACAAGGACACCTCCATGACATTATTCCACACACATTTTGACAAAATTTTAAATTCTAAACTCTTTAAAAAATGGAAATTAAAGAGTTCAAACAAGATTCAAAAATCAAGTTTAAGTGAGAATCAACATTCTCCAAAAAACCTCAACTAACACCAATAAAATTGGATCCAAAAATAACCAAAACACATTAAGGCTAAGTAAAATATGCTATATCAAGATATAATATACTCCAATGCTAAATCAATCAAAATCATATCAATACATGAATTAACACTTAAACGCATATTGACATATCCCAATTCAACACAAAGAGAGCCATATGCAAAATCACCTAAACACTTAAATTCATCAATTGAATCAAGCATTTGGAGATTTAGAATCGATTCATCACATGAATCAATTCAATAAAATCCAAATTTAGGCATGAATTAAGCTCCGATACCACTTAAAAGACAAAGTAGGATTGGGATCCAAATTATAAAACCAAAAATAGGAAAAATATAACCAAACTACTCCATTCCAAGGATCATATTCATGTTCCAAATAGGGATTTAGTTGCAAAAAAATTACTTTCATAGATCAACATAAAGGAGAAGAGGAAATCACTCTAATGAATACTTTAATGGAAAATCTACACACAACAAAAGATGCCAATAGTTGGACCCCTTCCCAAACTCCAAAACTCTACAAATTTGGTAGGCTACTCCATCACAAATCTGGTGAGTTGCTGCTGAAATTTTGCTATAATCAAAAACTCCTTAGTTTCCAAATCTGCTCCTAAAATTGGTGCAAAATAATAATCCACTAAAGAATTCTAAGTCCTCCAAGTGTAGGACCTCTAATGATAAAGGTCACACACCTTAGGCAAGCACTAGATCAACCTACTTTGTGCTAGAACAAGTGAGAAAAAAGGTGATAGGAAGTGTTTTTGGAGGAGAGAGGGAGATGAGAGAATTCAGTGTGAATTTTCAACACATGAAATATCACACTTTTGGAGGAAAATGATGAAAGCACCAACTATCTTATAGGTGGCTGGCCAAAAGGCTATTTATAGAGGACAAAGGATGCAAGTTGGCATCACACCTCTCATGCTTGTTGGCTAACTTACCAACTTGCATATGAATTTGAATTTCACATGCATTTGCATTTCATTAATATTTGCAATTCATCTCATGAAATGAAATACTAATTAACTCTAATTCATATTTAAATGGACTCTTCCTCTTGATTTTTCTCCAAAATTCAAATTCTCATTTTAATTAAATTAACTCTTTAATTTAATTAATTTGACTTAACTCCTTAAGTTAATTAATGCTAACTTAGCTCTTTAAGCTAACTTGACTAATTTAATTGTCACATGACCTCAATTAAATTAACTTCTTACTTTAATTAATCTAATTTAACTCCTTAAATGTTTTGATTAATCTAACACTTAAATTAATTAAGCTAAGATAACCAATTAAATTTTTCACTCATCCCTCTATTAAAAAGGCCTAGGCATGAATTTTCTAACTCCTTAGAAAATTCCTTCTATCAAATAAGAACTTCCCATAAGCTTTTGTGTGTGACCCATTAGGTTCATTCATTCACTGGACATGGGATCACAACTCATTGTGATATTTTGAATATCTAAATATTCACATTAGTTTAAATTCCTTTAAACTAATCTATATTAATTGAAGAGTACCTAATCTCCATGGTCGATGTCTAGCAACAAGCCTATAGAGCACAACTAATTACATGAATGAATTATGTCTTCATGAACCATTCTAGCTTACACTTACCGTGGAAATATGGTTCTTTCATCTCCTATCTCTTGAAAAAGGCCTAGAGCAAGATATTTGTCAACTCTCTAATAGCCTCGATAACTATGTCTTTACATCCAATGTTCAATTCCTCTTTATGACCTCAACTTTGAAAAATTCCTTTTTCAAATTATCATACTACCTTGCGCAAGGATTTCTTGGAATCAATCATTATAGAATATATAGAAAATATATTCGTCTTTCACAACAACGAAGGGATGGATCCCATCTTGGATCTCACAAACTATTATGCTTATATAGCTCATGCCCAATCTCAACCTATGATGACCCACTATGTGGTCAAAGAAGAGTCAAAGCATGAGCACCTAAACACAAGGTCACTATAGATCCTTAGGTCCAATAAGTAATTATATGCACTATCGCAAGCTGGAGAACTTATCTCTACAGCTATCTAATGGATTTTTTGGATGGATCTTTAATGAACTTGTTCTCTTACAAGCACCCACTAACATATATTCATGTCTTCCATAGATTGCATATGAAATGGAGTAGTATCCAATTCCTTGGAATATGCATCATTAATACATGTCTATCTGAATCTTAGATGTCCAATCTCATAAGATTTTATAACTTGAAATATTCAAAATCATGACCATAGAAACTTGTTTCATGATCACCATATGTGACCAAGTCCCATAGTCTTGTATGATTTAGGGGATTCAACCAAATACAAATGAAATATAATAAGCATAAGATAAAGATGGCCATTTAATAAAAATATCATTCAATCAAGATTATATCACACATGAAATAGCATTACATGCCAATCTAATTGGTTATGGGGTACTATTCTATTATATAAATGTACTTGATAAAGTACAATGGAATTTTTCACAATTAGGATAGAATTTTTCTTGCAAAGACTAAAATACATACAATTTATTTCTATGATAAAAAAGATTTCTTTCAAGATTCAAAGATGATTTGTCTTACCACCATCCTACACTAATGAGGAGACTTCACAAAATTTGTTAACATTTTGGAGAGGATTTGAATCCCAAGTATGACAAATGATTTTCAAACAATCAATCTATTTTCATCAAATACTCAAATTTCAAGACTCATATATCAAGCATATATGTTACTTCTACAATTTAACTGTTGGTAGTTCTCCCACATTGTCACTCCACATTCAAAAATACTTAAATCCTTATCCCTTTAAGTTCCAAGTAATCAACTCAAACAATCAATCAATCATTAAGCATGGCTAGCCGTATTTCTTATCCCGCTCCTAGATAGCTAATGTCTAATTGGCTATGAGATAGGAATATATTTAATAGGGTACTAGCAAAAAGAATAGCCACCGTTGGCTCAGTTCATCTTTTGAAATCAATCCCAAGACCTATCCCTAAGGGTATTTAGTAATTAATATACTATAAAATGTTCTACAGCAATTTCAATTAACACACCTTAATTTGCTATGATAATCGAACAATCAATCAATCAACATTTGAATTTATTCTGAGGTTGTTATTTGGATTTGAATATAATAGTCATGGCGATGATAGAAAAGCAAAATTTTAAATACTTTTTTGATCGTTTTAGCACAATTGTCAATTTTAGGTAAAATAGTATAAATCATGATCAAAATAATAAAAAATTATTAGTATAAAGCTAGCAATACGTGGATAGGATTAGCAATCCATTTTCTTTTCAAAATTCATGTGGAAATAAATCGGTTTAGTTACACAGGTTAAACAGATGATAATTTAAAGTATTTTAAGAGCTTAAATAGTGATAACCCAAATACCATAAGGCAGAGAAGAGTGGTTTGATCATACTTTTAAGTCCAATGTAAGAGTTGAAGAACAATATGTGATATAGGATAACCTAATAGGCTCAACAGGCCCAACATCAAGTGGGATAGCCCAGGAGACCAAACATCAAGTTTGGGCCAGATCGTCTATTAAGGATCATTTGGTCAACCTATATCAACCTTACTTGGTAGGATCCACGACCGACCTATATCGACCTCAGGACCACTCCAGATGTTCCAACAAGCCAAACATCAAGTTTGAGATCTTTGATCAACCAGTAAAGTCTGGTCGACATGTATTGACCTCAAGACCCACTCCAGCATTGACTCAGATCTCTGCCATATTTATTAGTCTGATAGGCAGCATACCTATGCATTAATGATGCGTGACAATTAGTACAGTTACTGCCAACAACCCTATGACCAACTCTGCCAACCCTGCCACCACCTTTGGTAGGGAAGCACCTCTAGAGGTACTATTTACCCTAAAAAATAAGAGATTCAACCACTTGGAACAGTATCAAAATCTGGATATGGAATGACCATCAACCCCTTGGTAAAGACAAAAGTTAGTACATCTAATAAGGGCACTATGGTTAAATCACGCCTGGAGAAGGATATAAATATTTCATACTCAACCCCGCTCAAGTAATGCCAAATATGCTATAAACGTTCTATACTCTCAGTCTTTTGTTCGATTACTATATCTCGACCAGAA
Organism: Jacaranda copaia; assembly: GCA_014898725.1. Taxonomy (NCBI): domain Eukaryota; kingdom Viridiplantae; phylum Streptophyta; class Magnoliopsida; order Lamiales; family Bignoniaceae; genus Jacaranda; species Jacaranda copaia. Next base: position 569,558 of record JACGDI010005716.1, read on the forward strand.
CTAACATGAGCATCGAAGTGCCTTAGCTGGGGCACCTCAACTAGTCTAACATGTGTTGTGGTTGTAGATCTCAGACCTCAGAAGAAATATAGCTTTGAACACTCAACCTCTCTAGTCAAATTCATCCCAAACACTACCCTTTCACTATAAGCAACTTTCAGCCGCATTAGTTTTGGCGCCGTCTGTGGGAAACTATTGAGATTGCAACGAAAAGATGATAAACACATGTAGAGCAGCATCTAGAAGGGAAGAGAATAGGAGGTCTATGTCTCTGCCTCCTCCTCCCCCTAGCAAAGTATACACACTCCGGGCACCAGTGCCCCTCAAAAGCATGTGGTGACGCTAACAATGCCCCAGTTAATACAGCTGATAAGTGAGCAGATTTTAGCTTAAATATCAGCCCAACTATCTACTGCTTTGAGCAGACACACTACAGTGCCTGCTCCTATCGCTAGTGCAGCTCTACAACTGCCCCTGCCAGAGAATAGATCTTTTGAGAATAGTTGGGGCCACTGAGAATCCAAATAGCTACCTGCCAAGCACGAAATCAGTTCCAAATGCCTACAGGAGGAAAGAAGATGACCAAAAATGCGGGAAGAGATAGCAAATTTAGTAGATCACGTCAAACCTAATGGATGCTGCTATAAGCTTGTAGGTCCAGTACTCCGATGGACTTGAGTGTTATTGGGCTTGAGATCTGCAACCAGGAATACACATGAACTAGTCAAGATGCCCCTAGCTAAGGCACTCCGATGCTCAAGTTAGTTTAAATGGAGCAGAATATATGGAGAATATGCAGTGAATAGTGTAAATGGCATTTCCTTGAGCGCAGTTGGTCCTACTGTATTTATAGTTTTATGTGGGTGTAACTTTACCCAAATACCCTTATCAGGTGTGATCGTTCTTTCCCCTTGCCAGGTGGTTGAAAGTCATTTCATGTTCAGAATTCGATACTGTGCCAGGTGGCTAAATCTTCAGTTTTTCTGAATAACCGTGCCAGAAGGGGCACGTGTCTGTCAAAGTTGTTAGCAGGGCCATCAGAGTTATTGGCAGTAATTATACCAGCCACCACGTGTTATCGATGTGGAGATATTCAACCTACCAGAAAAGCAAATAGAGGATGATTCAATGGTCGATTTGTGTTGATCAGAGACAATAGCTTGCAGGCGTGGCTTGATCCTGAAGTCGATGCGGGTCGACTGTAGATGCTACCATGTGGAGTCAATACAGGTCGACCATGAGTGATGTCACAAGAGATCAATTTAAGTCGACCAGGTACTTGCTCTTCGGGCCTCATGGTCTTTATCATTTAGAATTGGGCCTGTTGGGCCTATTGGGCTATCCCATATCATGAGTCCCCCTAACTCCCAATCCTGATTGAGCCTGTCAACAAGAAGGAGCAAGGAGTTTACATTCAAATATGCCATGTAATAAATTTGATCCGGGTCTTTGAATTATTGACCAGGGTTTTTGAATCATCAACCAGGGTTTTGAGGCGATTACTTTTCATTTAATATGGCTGTTACTGTGTAAAATACGAAGCGTGCAAGAATGGGATATGAAGCGTGCAGGAACAGGATACGAAGCGTACTGAAACACGCTATCATTATGGCAGTTGTACAAACTCCCGCGCACGTTCGCTTATAAATAGGGGGATAAACCCATTCATTCGCACTTTTGCAGCCTGTGTATTAGATAGTGTCCATCCATTATTGAAGAACTTCTCGCTTCATACCCCGTTCTTCAAAAGTAACACTATAAGTGTCTGTTACATCTGCGTTATTTTTTGCCATTATATTGCAGAACCATGTCTGTTAATAGTGATTTTGGTAGCGTTAGGTCTAAGAATATGACTCATAGGAGTGGTAGTGAGACTCGGGGCACTACTCAATCTAGTTCCTCTAGAAGTGAAAACAGTAGTTTTCGTAGGGATATCAATCTGGAAGAGGCTAGAATAGTATTGAAGGGAGAAGCAAGGCCCTCTGATGTACCTGTTAGCTGGGTTGACTGTTTACCCTGGATTATTATACGGAAATCCCTTCAAAAATAAGCAATGAAGATTTGGTGAGGATTAGGGGAGCTTACC
>JACGDI010005716.1:574026-598228 GCA_014898725.1 Jacaranda copaia
CAGGCTACGGGGCTTGACAGGACGATGCACCAAATCTGAAGATTTACCTCTGGCTTTACGATTGTTGCGGTTTGGACATTCAACCCTATTGCGCTGTGGGGCTCGATTAGGTTAGACACGATCCTCTAAGTTCGCCATCTCCTCACAAAGTTCTGGATGCCTTCTCTCTACTGGCTGGCGCCTGGGGCTGGGCTCGTGCCAGGCGAGTGTCTGCCTGGCCTCCAGATGGGAGAGGCTGTTCTCTGGAAGTTTGTTTTTTGATTCTAGTGGTGGGGCTGCGCTGGCGGCAGGAGCTGGCACTGAAGTGTACCTATTCAGAACAATGGATAACTGAGCGAATATCTGGGCAGAAACCTGCTCACTAATCATTTGGATTAGCTGTGACATGGGTAGCATCACCAGCTGTTCCTAGGGGGCGCTGGCGACCAAAGTAGTTGTATGTTGCTGTGGGTTAGGGAGTGGTGGGAAAGTAGATCTCCGGTTCTCCTCCCTCCCAAAAGTTACTCTGCGTGTGTTTACCATTTTTACGCTGCAATCTCAACTTTCCCACAAATGGTGCCAAATGATGCTGCTACAAGCTTGTAGGTCCAGTACTCCGATGGACTTGAGTGTTATTGGGCTTGAGATCTATAACCAGGAACACACGTGAACTAGCCAAGATGCCCCCGGCTAAGGTACTTCGACACTCAAGTTAGTTTAGATAGAGCAGAATATATGGAGAGTATGCAGTAAATAGTGTAAATGGCATTACCTTGAGCACGGTTGGGCCTGCTGTATTTATAGTTTTATGTGGGCGTAACTTTACCCAAATACCCTTATCAAGTGTGATCGTTCTTTCCCCCTGCCAGGTGGTTGAAAGTCATTTCATGTTCAGAATCTGGTAAAGTGCCAGGTGGCTAAATCTCTAGGTTTTCTAAATAACTGTGCCAGAAGGGGCACGTGTCTGTCAAAGTTGTTAGCAGGGCTGTCAGAGTTGTTGGCAGCAGTTATACCAGCCACCACGTGTCATCGATGTGGAGATATTCAACCTACCAGATACGCGAATAGAGGATGATTCGGTGGTTGATTCGTGTCGATCAAAGACAATAGCTTGCAGGCGTGGCTTGATCCTAAAGTTGATGCAGGTCGACTGCAGATGCTGCCATGTGGAGTCGATACAGGTCGACCATGAGTACTATCATAAGAGATCGATTTAAGTTGACCAAGTACTTATTCTTTGGGCCTCGTTAGCTTTATCATTTAGAATTGGACCTGTTGGGCCTATTGGGCTATCACATATCACTAATCAAGCCATGTAGCGCGATAAAGTCAAATGCTCTAAGCGTGACTACTACGAAGAAAGGAGAGAGTCTATAGACCTTGCACCTCAGCCCATTCAAGCCCCACAGCGCGATAGGGCCAAGCGTATTAGATCATGTCTTAATTGGAATGCCACCCAGGCAAATCAAGATGAATGGAAAGAAGTATCCCATCAAGTCCAGCAGTTGAACAGGCGTCTCGATGAGATTTTGAGAAGAGATACCGACATAGCACTAAACTTGGATGCTCCTCATAGATCTCATCGAGAGAGAGGGTCTCCTTTCATTCAAGATATCATCAACGAGCACATTGCCATCAATGCTAAAGTCCCAACAAGTCTGCTGAGGTATGACGGCTCTACTGACACCAGTGAGCACCTCATGCAGTTCGAGCACATGATGTAGTTGCATGGACATAATGAATATATCCATGCCAAGATATTGGTGACCACTTTCCAAGGCATCGCACTAAACTGGTTCATGAAGCTCAAACCATTATCAATTTATTCTTATAACTAGCTATGCAATAAGTTCTTACACCAATTTGCTAGCAAAAAAATGGCGAAGCTCCCCCATATCCACCTCCACACTATCAAGCAAGGCGAGAGGGAGTCCCTCCATGATTTCTTCATGAGATTTAACATGGATATCCTCAAAATAAATAACCCTAGGATTGAGTTCTTGATTGATGTATTGTTCCTGGGGCTCAGACATAAAGAATGCGCCAATGCATTAGTGCGGGAACATCTCAGGTCAATGGAAGAGCTGCTCAACCTAACAGAAAGGTACATGATGTAGGAGAAAATAAATAAGCTTAAGTTTGGATCCTCTGAAGTTGAGAAAAAGAAGAAGAAAAGAGACGACCAAAAACACAAGAAGTGAGGTCGATCTTCGATCAAGCGTTTCCACAATTATACACCATTAAACATCCCGAGGAAGAAGATCTTTTATGCCATTCTGCATGGTAACCTCCTTAAAAATCCCAAAAAGCTGACAGAGACTGAATCCATGAAAAAAATTAAAGAAATACTGCTACTTCCACAAATAGAAGGGGTACAATATGGATGAATGCTTCAATCTCTAAGATGAGATTAAGAGGTTAATCAAGCAGGGCCACCTCAAAAAGTACATAGCTGTGGACGCTTAGATTAAAGAGGGCAAAACTGACCAAACTCCCTATAGAGAAAGGTTAGTTGGCCCCAGAAGAGAAGATAAAGAAAAAAAATTAATCCAGAAGAATCGCCCACCCATCAGAGGTGTAATTAACATGATCGTAGAGGGTTCCATTGGGGGGGGACTCTAAGTCTGCTCAAAGGCAAACATAGAAGAGGTTTGAGTGCAATAAAGCTTTACCTGTCGAGATAACTTTCCATCTCACAATAAGCACAGAACCTATCTTCTTTACTGATGCTAACCTGGACCACCTCGAGGGCAAGAATGTCGATCACAAGATAGACTATAATATGGTAGTCTTTGTGGAAATTGCAAACTTTGAAGTGTACAAGGTTCTGATCGATAATGGTAGCTCAGTAAATGTCATATTTCTATCCACCCGTAAGAGAATAAACATGGGCAAATTAAAATTTGAACCTGTGCATATGCTGCTGGTTAAATTTAGGGGGTCGAAGATCATACCAGAGAGATCGATCAATTTCTCCACATCTTTAGGAGAGGCTCCTCAGAGGAGAACCTTAATGCTAAACTATCTGGTGGTCAACACCCCATTTGCCTATAATGTCATCATAAGCCGACCTGCCCTTAATGACCTTTGTGCCATTGTGTCTACTTATCACCTAAAAATTAAGTTTTTAATCCCAGCAGGCACAGGTGAGCTTTTGTGTAACCTGAAAGAGGCCTAGAGATGTTACAACATCTCGATCGAGTCAACTGAGTAAAAAGCTAGACTGTAGCGAAAGACTTCGGGGGGTGCCTCTATAGCAAAACTCGAAGAGTCCCAACCAGCAAGAAATAGAAGCTAAAAGACACTAGAGTGGAGCCCATTTGGGAGTTTAAGACCATTGAGCTGGAATAGGGTAACCCCAAAAAGACGACTCACATTGGAACAGACTTAGGCTCCCACTTGAAGTGTCTTATGGTTAATATTTTGAGGAAAAATGTCAATGTGTTTACTTAGAAGGCATCAAACCTCCAAGGGATCGACCCCAACATCATTGTGCACCGCCTCAACATTGACCCCTTGTGCAAGTTGATTAGATAAAAGATAAGGAAATTCAATGCCGAGAGGACGCAAATCATCAAGAAAGAGGTCAGAAAACTCTTAGATGTAAGATATATTATAGAAATTCAATATCCCTCTTGGCTTTGTAATGTTTTCCTAGTCCCAAAAAATAAGGGACAGTGGTGGATGTGAGTTTCTAGTCGATTCAACTGTTGGGTGTGAGTTATTGAGTATGATGGATGCATTTCAATGCTATCATTAGATCTTCATGGCACCTGAGGATAAGGATAAAACATCTTTTGTTGTTCCTAATAGGTTATATTGCTTCCTTATCATGCCTTTCGGATTGAAAAATGCTAGGAAAACTTATCAACGGCTAGTTAATTTCATGTTTAAAAGCGAGATTGGAAAATCGATGGAAGTTTACATTGATGACATGATAGTAAAGATAAAAAAAGCATAAGACCTCAGCCATACTTTTGGGATTCAAAGAGCATTTAGATTGAAGCTGAACCTAAACAAATATACGTTCGGAGTTTGATAAGAAAAATTTCTGGGTTATATGGTCAGTTAAAGAGGTATTAAAGTGAATCCACAAAAAATTCAAGTAATTTTTGACGTCACCCCATAGAGAACGATTTGAGATGTTTAGAGGTTGGTAAGGAGAATTGTAGCTTTGGGAAGGTTCATCGTGAGATTGGCTGACAAAAGCTTATCCTTTTTCAAAATTCTCAGAAATGCTAGGAAGATAAGTTTCCAATAGACGAAACAATGTGATCAAGTGCTAATTGAGTTGAAGTAGTATTTGGCCTCACCCCCAATATTGGCAAAACCCGAGCTAAGAGAAGTATTCAAGATATATTTGGAAGTCTCTGAAGCATTAATTAGTTCAATACTGGTATCGACCCAAGATAGTAGCCATCGACCAATCTACTATTGTAGTAAATCACTCCAAGGGCCAAAACATAATTATTTGGAAATTGAGAAATTTATGTTAGCCTTAGTGACCGCGGCTCGAAAGCTGAGATCATACTTCCAGTCTCATTCTATCATAGTGCTAACCAACCAACTGTTGAAATAAGTGTTGGCAAAGCCCGATATGTCTAGAAGATTAACCAAGTAGGCAATCAAGTTGGGGGAGTTTGATATTTGTTTTCAACCTCGAACAGCTATCAAAGTGCATGTTCTTGTCGACTTCATTACAGAATAAGTGGACTTACCCAAGAAGAGTGTCCCAGCCTCTCTTGTTTGGACCTTGCACATCAATGGCTCATCGACCACATCTAGAGATGGAGTCAGGGTTACTCTTCACTCCCCAAATGCTGAGAAGTACGATTTTGTAATCAAATTGGATTATACAATCACAAATAATAAGGCTGAGTACGAGGCCCTGCCAGTAGGAATAAGAATGGCGCTTGAGTGAAGAGTCGAACACCTGGTCGTGATTACGAACTCCTAGTTAGTAATAGAGCAGGTTGAGAGAAATTTCAAAGCCAAGGAATAGTCAATGACCCGATATTTAGCCGAAGTAAACAAGTTGCAGCAATTATAGGTCCCTCGATTTAAGAATAAATGGGCAGATGCTCTCCCCAAGTTTGCCAACTCCATTAGAGAAATAAGAGACAAGAAAATCACATTTTTGGTCTTGGATAGGCTATCAATTGCACTCTCTAATGAGAACCTAGTAACAACCATTGAGGAGATGACAGTTTCAAAGCAGACCCCAATAAAGCTATATCTCAGCTAAGGCATTGTCCCCTACAATAGAAACAAGGTCAGTGCCTTTGAGGTCAAGCCTCCAAATTCGCCCTCTACGAGCATGGCCAGTTGTACAAGACATCCTTTGTTGAACCCCCCTTGAGATGCCTAGATTAGGACTAGGCGTTAGAAGTATTACAGGACATTCATGCAGGCATATAAGGCAACCATTTTGGAGGGAGGTCCCTTGCCCATAAAATAATTAGGTATAGGTATTTTTGGCCAACATTATTGAAAAACTCCATGGATTTTGCACACAAATGTGCATCATATCAAGTCCATTCCAATCTACTGCACTAATGGTTAATGTCCAAATTTCCTGGCCATTTGATCAATGGGGAATCGATATAGTGGGCTCTTTGCCAAAATCAATGGGGTAGCAAAAGTTCATAATTGTAGCGGTCGAATATTTTACCAAGTGGATTGAAGCTGAGGCTATCCCTTAGATAACAAATGTGGCCATCAAAAGTTTTATATGGAAAAATATCATTTGTTATTTTGGCCTGCCCAAAGTCCTTATTTTAGATAACAACACTCAATTCCAGAGTAAGAGCACAAGAGATTGGTGCGAGGCCTTGGGGATTGCATAATATTTTACTTCGGTGGGCAATCTTTAGTCGAACTGTCAAATCGAGGTAACCAATCGAACTGTCCTCAACTAACTAAAGGCAAAAATTTAGGATACCAGTGTAAATTGGGCAAATGACCTACCCGACATGCCATGGGCTTACAGGACAACTCCCCAAATAGCCACCGATCATACTTCTTTGCAACCTAGTTTATGGGTCAAAAACAGTCATCCCTTCAGAATTAATCCAACATACTGCTTGATTTCCACCTACTAAGAAACACGTCAGAGAGAAAGCTTGATCTCAAAACTATCAATGAGCATCGACAAGAGGCTTATAATACTATACAGCACTATACGTTGAGGATGGCTGAGAATTATAATAAAAAAATCAGAGAGCACCATTTCAGTGTTGGAGATCTCATCCTCAAAAAGGTGGAGGTCTCCAAGAATGTGGGCAAGCTCAAATTAAAATAGAAAGCGCCATACTTCGTTAGCACGGTAGCGAAACACAATGCCTATAGGCTGGCCAATATGTAAGGAGAGAAACTCCCCCGTCCATGGAACGCCATCAATCTTAGGAAGTTTTATATTTGAAAATGTATAGTGCTTATCTTTGCAACCCTTCAGCTTGAATAAAATCCTAATTATATTAACTTCATTGTTATCTTTAATAATTCTAGTTGACCCCATAGTCGACAATTAAGCATCCCTTTGCTGCTACCCAAATAGCTCCTAGCTGCAAAGATTCTAGTCGACCCCATAGTCGATAACTAAGTAGCCCCTTATTGCCACTCAAACAGCTCCTAGCTGCGAAGTTTCTAGTCAACCCCGTAGTCGACAAAAAAGTAGCCCCTTGCTACCACCCAAATGACTCCTAGCCATCAGGTTTCTAATCAACCCCATAGTCAATGATGTAATAATATATCATCAACCTTCTAGTTGACGTCTTTGCTGACAAATGAACTATTCCAAGCAATAATCTAATTTTGGTCGACCCCATAGTTAGCAAAGAATATGATTCTTTTTAATAGGTAGTTAAATCCAAAGGTCGAACAAATAGTCGACCAGGAGTATTAATCAATCAACAACATAATTATGTAACACAATTGCTATGCAGCAGGCGATCAAATATTCTTAACATTATCACAAAAACAAATCAAAAGCTACGTATGGCACAACAAGATGGAAATGAAAGGGAACATATGCCTTTATTCATCAAACACTTGCTGATTACAAAAAAAAAGACAGCAAAAAAAAAAAAACAACAACAAAGGCTGATTTAGTTCTGGCTGGGCTCTTTTTGGTTTTCTCCAACCCCTTTTGAGTTCAGTTCAGGCACCGCGCAGATGAGCGGCAAAACTGCTTGGGGAGGTTCAGAAGGTCCCATGATGTCACCCATAAAGTTAGTCAATCACAGCACGTACTGCACTAAATTAACCTCTTCCTTCTGTATTTGGGCTACGAGGTCCTCAATGAATGCAAATTCAGTGGATATTTGCTCCAACCTTGCATCGACCTCAGCCTTCTTCTTTTGCACTTCAGTTAGTGGCGCATTAGGTGCAGCACTTGTGGGTTTGCCCTCCGGGGCCTGCTCGACGCTGCCCTCTTCTAGGTTAGGATAAAGCTCCAACTTTTCGTTCAGTGCGAGGCCCATTCTGCTCTTATCCTCAGCTTAAAAAGCATAGCCCAAGTGCTCAACCTGCTTTATGGCCCTATGGAATGCTTCACGCGCATCATCAAGCGATGTAACCACACTTGCATCCTGAAAGGCCGTGCTCACCATAAACTATTCAATAGCCTCATGCCGCACCATGGGGAGATGTTAGATGAAGGCCTCTTTAGCTTGGCTAGTTACCTCAATCTGACCTCGAGCCCGATTAGAACTGTAGCACACCTGTAGGTCCAGTTGGGCCTTTTTTATGATGTTGTCCATTCAACTCCAATCCTCGACGGCCTGGACCAACTGTTGATCATTCAAGTTGAGCTACTCCTAGAGGTTGGCGATTTTCTTGTTCAAGTGCTCGACCTAGAGCTAGGAGGACTTGAGTTGTACCGTAAGTATTTCTATCTCCCCGCTTGCCTCCAACCCTCCTTGGTAGCCAAAGCCATCTCAGATCATCGGTACATGTTGTAGCCAAACTATCCCATCTTAAACATAATAATGTCATTTTTCAAACCAATATATAAAAGGAAAATTGGGGTCGAGACTATCGATGTCATACTTACCATATTACAGTAGTAGGATAATTTCTTCATTATCCCAATCTAGCTAAGGCTCATCAGTTTTTGTTGGTCGACCATGAATAGCCCTGACGTCATCCACTTCAAACCCTTAGTACCCGACATCACTCCTTGGATGATGGAGGTCAAGTTGATTATCTCTTTATTTGGGTCAATGGCGAATCGGGGAAAAGATAGTTGAGGAAGCTGGAACATCATACCATCACCAAGTATACCAAACAGGTCATAACCTATCATAGCCTTCTGCTTCTCTTTGCCTCCCGCTATCTTTTTTGGTGCTGAGCCTCCCTATTCGACCATTTGCCTTTTACTCCAACCCGTGAGGCTACTATGAATGGGCTCCTCCCGGCGAGTAGATTAAGTTTCGAGAGCGTGCTTGATTTATGGTGGTGGAAGTGCTGACGTCAACCTAGTCAAGCCTGCTTGTTCAGTGAAAGTACCTTCTCATTGAGTGACAGTAGCTCGATAGTGCTCCTCGTTCTTTAGTGCCCGAACTTAGGATACATTACGACTGTGGGCCATTACTTCATCGCGATCTGCACATGTAAATAAATTAAGCAAACATCAAACTTGAGCAGAAAGATGAAGTGTTCAATTAAAACAGTCGATGAAAAGTCTCTACCTAGTCGATCGCCTGCAAGCAGGTCAAGTTGGGCAAGTAATAGGCCAGCCAACACCAAACACCTCTCTTCGGTCATAACTGAGGCCTCCATTTGCCCAAATTTGACCAAATCCCAGATAAATGTGTTGGGCCAACTAGGTGTTTAGTTTTCGGGCATCTCCATAGGACCTCTCCACTAGCCTCTTAAAATGGCAAGAACCCCCGACCCCCGAATATAAAAAAAATGTTTTTTCCACTATTACCCATAAGAAGAGACAAGGGACACCAAAAACTTCCACCGGGGTCGAGCGGTCAAGTAATAAAAATTAGACTCTTCAATGCTACCTGACTTTTGAGACATGGGTAAGTGGAATAAGTTTGAGAAGTTGGCAAAAGATGCAAATTGGTTGTACAAGTGCATTAGCATGGAAAAACTATATATTGTGGTAAAGTAGTTTAGGAGTAATTGGGTTATGCAAACTTCTAGGCCTAGTAAGAGGTCGACTATTGGCTGGGCGAGCAAAAATCTAAGGCCGCACTTCAACCCCTCCTCGAATACAATATACACCCCCAGAGAGGTCGATGCATCCTACCCCAAGTCCTTGGCGCTATCAATTCATATGCTTCAGAGATATTGTATGCTGCCTTAATATGGATTAGGTTAGCAAGGGTTATCTTAAAGGCTATTTTGGTGTAGTGGTCAAGGGTAAACAATCGGCTGCAGATTACAAGCACAACACTAGGGCTAGCATCCCCCTTCAAAACAACTCTAACATCACTCGAGCTACTGGAACTGCTTGAGCTAGAGCTATCGCTTGTGGATGAACTCAATTCACTCTCACGAGATGTTTGAGATATACTTTCTACCCTAATTTCCCCCTCTTGGGCCTGCCCCTGACCTAGTGTCATCACTATCTGAACTGGAAGTCATGCTTGTATAAATGAAAAGGTAGAAAAGAACAAGAACGGTAGAAGCACTTACAATGGAAATCTTGAAAATGATAAGCGCACGAAAACTTGAGACCTTCAAAGGTAACAATTCAACCAAAAGTATCAACACCAAAAGTATAAATGAAGTCAGTTATCCTATTATTTATTGGCGTTCATGCACGAGAATTTGAGTAACTATTGTGATGACAACTTGCCGCAGTATGCTTCGTGTTCTGTGCATTAATAGGTGCATTAAATATAGTAAAACTACCTCAAACCCTAGTTGGCAGTTCAAAAATTCGGGTCGAGGATTCAAAAACCCTAGTTGAATAAGGGTAACCACCATAACTAAATGTAAACTCCCTACTCCTTCTCATCGATGAACTCGATCAGGACCGCGAGTTAGGGGAACTCATGATATGGGATAACCTAGTAGGCCCAACAAGCCTAACATCAAGTGGGATAGCCCAGGAGGCCCAACATTAAGTATGGGCCAGATCGCCTATCAAAGATCATTTGGTCGACCTGTATCAACCTTACTTGGCATGATCCACGGTCAACCTGCATCGACCTCAAGACCACTCCAGATGTTCCAACAGGCCCAACATCAAGTCTAAGATCTGTGATCGATCAATCAAGTCTGGTCGACATGTTTCAACCTCAAGACCCACTTCGACATTAACTCAGATCTATGCCATATTTATTAATCTGATAGGTAGCATACCTCCACATTAATAATGCATGACAATCGATACAGTCGCTGCCACCAACTCTGCCAATCCTACCACTACCTTTGGAAGGGAGGCACCTCTAGAGGTACTATTCACCCTGGAAAATAAGAAATTCAACCACCTAGAATAATATCGAGATCTAGATATGGAATGACCATCAACCCCCTAGCAAAGATAAAAGTCAGTACACTTGATAAGGGCACCATGATCAAATCATGCCTAGAGAAGGCTATAAATACTTCATACTCAACCCCGCTCAAGGTAATGCTAAATACGCTATAAACTTTCTATACTCTCAATCTTCTATTCGATTACTATATCTCGACTAGAACTAACTTGAGCATTGGAGTGCCTTAGCTGGGGGCACCTCGGCTAGTCTAACATTTATTGTGGTTGTAGATCTCAGACCTCAAGAGAAATACAGCTTTGAACACTCGACCTCCCTAGTCGAATTCATCCCAAATACTACTCTTTCACTATAAGCGACTTTCAACCGCATCAATATGGAATAGGATAAACGACAAATTATTTAATCTCAACATAGAAGGAATTGAGCAACAATAATATATTTGCTAGTATATATGTTCTTTCCCCAAGAAGAAAATCTCATACTATTGAGCATAAACTCACCTGATGGTATCAAGTGGTGGAGCTTTTCTTAGTAAGTTCAATAGCTTGCCTCCTCGCTACCTAGTTATCCAAAATAGAGTATAAAAGAGATTGAAATAATTTCTAAGCATGATTATGCCCAAAACCTCACAATTTAATATCATTCTATCTTCTTGGAACTTTAAGAAAATGCATGAATTCAATTATCATGAGTTAAATATTATCAGAATCTTAGTCCAATTATTAAGATGTTCAACTACATTCAATTCTTGGTTTATTAGAATGTACATACATTCAAGGTCATTCATTTTAATTAGGGTGTTTCACAAATAGTACTTTACAATAGACTTGATTAATATAATCCAAAGTCTTAATTACTTTAAGTTGTAAATTATTCAACTTAATTTTAGAGTAGTAGTTCCTATCAATCCTTATTCATAATCTCATCATTATCATATGGTATTGCATAGGTTTAGGGTCCACAACTAGTCTACCTTTTCACATCAAGCCCCAAATTTCTTAATTGGTTCCCATTGAATATTTGTATAATTTAATATTCTAGATTTAAGTCCAATTGCTACTTTATTTTTAATATATCATATTATCAAATTTCATTGTCATGAATTAGAAACACTTCTCCTATCCCAATATACTTAGATTTTCAATCAATTTTTAATTACAAGGATTTTCCTAAATCAAATCTATCTGTAACCTAACAATCTTAATTTTTAATCAAACTATAATCAAACAACCTTAATCATATGCTATAGTTAATTATAAGCTAAAGTCTTATTCAAATTTACCCAAATTGGATGATTTGGGATCCAATTTAAAGTCCAAAATTAATCTAGACAAGCCCAAAATCAAAATTCAGACAATGTCAGAATTATTACTAGAGCACTATCGTTGAAACATCGCCACTAGAGATGGAGCCATCCATACCCAAAGGTGCACCTTAATAAGGTGAACAAAAGCCCTAATCCATTTTATTATTGGGATCCAATTTCTTGGTTACGTAGCTTAGAAATAGTCATAAGAGCCCTAACGTTATTGCTGCATTGTCGCACCAATTTTTCCATCACCACTTTTCCAATCACCAAATTAAAACCACCTAAACCATGTATTTTATGTATTCTATAATGATCGATTCTAAGAAATCCTTGCTCAAAATAGTATGATAATTTGGAAAAGACGTTTTTGAAAGTTGAGGTCATAAAGGGGAATCGAACATTAGATGTAGAGATATAGTTATTGAGGCTAATACAGAGTCGACAAATATCTTTCCCTAGGCCCCTTTTTAGAAGATAGGAGATGGAAGGACCATATGTGCATGGTAAGCAAAAGTTATAATGGTTCAACAAGACATAATTCAATTATCCAATTAGTTGGGCTCTATAGGCTTGTTGCTAGACATCAACCATGGAAATTGGATACTCTTCAATTAATAGAGATTAATTGAAAGAGTTATTAGTTTAAAGGAGATTTAACTAATGCAAATATTTTAATTCAAAATATCAAAATGAGTTGTGAGCCGATGTTCAATGAATGGATTAACCTAATGGGTCACATATAAAAACCTAAGGAAGCATTTATTCGATAGGAGGAATTTCTTGAAAACAAGAGTAGCTATAGGATCCAATCATAAAACTTCATAAGTTTAAATTAACTAGGATACTCCTACTAAAAGGGATCTATACATGCTATAGATCTAGATTAGGATGAAGAATTACCTCTTGTAGCTCAAAATCAAGGAGAAAAACAAAGATCTCTCTCAGATTTAGAAACTGTCTAGAATCAGCACAGCAAAACGGCAGCAATAATTTCTGCAGTTAAATTGCTCCAAAAAACACCAAATTAAATATGTAACACCTACACACACTGAGGAAGCAACATTGAAAATTTTGGAGCAAAAATGATTCTGGATCGCTCCATAAAAATTGGCTAATATGGAGTTATGGCATGTGGATCTCCAAAATCTAGCAAGTCAAGTACCTTGCCTTTGTTATTATGATCCACACACCAATCAATATTTCAATTTCCCCTCACTAGAAGCTGGATTTAAAGAGTATAAAATAAGTTAGATGAGGCTGATTTTCATGTTGGGAAGAAGAAGGAATGCAAAGCTTCAACACATGATGCAATGCATGGAATGAGAGAGTTTTTGGAGGGAACGCAAATAATCTAATTCTTCACACTTTCAACAATGTGATGGCCAACCCTTGCACCTTCTCTATATCTATATATAGAGGGTAGAAGGTGTGATGCTAGTTTTCATCACACCTTCTTCAAGGTAACCGCCCAGGTGGCATGCCAAGGTGGCAAATTCAAATTCAAGTCTAACTTGAATTTCATGTGCATTTCAATTACATTTGGAATCTAATTCCAAATTAATTAAGAGGCTAGCTTAAATGAACACTACACTTAAATTTACCCTCCAAAAAGTATTCTTCTTGTTAATTAAATTAAATACTTTAATTTAATTAATTAACCTTTGATTTGACTCTTAAACCAAACAAACTTAACTTTTAAGCTTAATATAGTTTACTTAATTCTTTAAGTCAACTTGATCAATTGATGGTCATCTTAGCACCAAATAATTAATTTCTTAATTATTGATCTAATTTAACTCCTTAAATTAGTCGATTAATTTAACACTTAAATTAATCAAATCAAAATTGACTATCAAATTGTATCCTTGAAAATCGATCACCAAGGAAAAATCTCTAACACTTAGAAAATTGTTCCATCATGCTTGGAAGCTAATTGGATTTTGTGTGTGACACAATAGGTTTTACCGTTCATTGAACATGGGCTCACAACTCTTTGTGACTTTTGAATATCATATATTCATTTTAGTTTAAAACTTCTTTTAAACTAATCAACTCAATTCAATTAATTTCATTAATTGAAGAGTACCCAATCTTCATGGTCAATGTCCAACCTCAAGCCAATGGAGCCTAACTAATTAGCCAAAATGAATATTCTAGAGAACTATAATCTCTATATGTACCATGTAAATACAGTCCTTCTGTTTCTTATCTTTCGAAAAAGGCCTAGGGCAAAATATTCGTCAGGTCCCTAATAGCCTCGATACTGTATCTCTATTCTCAATATTTGATCCCATTATATGAACTCATGTTTTAAAACTCCTTTTACAAATTTTCACACCACCTTGCGCAAGAATTTCTTGGAATCGATCATTATAAAATTCATAGGAGATCCACTCACCCTTTACAAAAGTGAAGAGTCGGATTCTATCTTGGATCTCACAAACCTCCATGAAGTAGCTCATGCCCAACCTCAAATCAAAAGACCCCCTAGGTGATCAAGAAAGAGTCAAAGAATGAAGACCAGACACAATGTTACCATGGATCCTCAGGAATGAGGACCACTAATATGCACTAGCATATGTGGGAGAATTAGCCACTATTGACTTACCACTATGGCTATCTAGTGGATTTTTGGTGCACTGTTCTCTAACAGGCACCCAATAATATGCACTCATATCTCATATAGTTGCTCATGCAACGGAGCAATCTCCAACTCTTTGATTTATGCATTGTCAATATAAGTCTATCCAAATCTTAGATTCCTATCTCATAAGATCTTATGACTTGAAAGATTTAAGATCACAATCATGTAAGACTTATTCCATGATCACCACCCAATGAATAAACCAAGTCTCGTAGTTTAGTATGATCTAAATGCTTTATCCAAATGTGAGTGAAGTAATAAAAAGCATAAGATGAAGATGGCCATATAAGAAATATCAGTCAATCAAGATTGTATATATAAGGAAATAGGTTTTACAAGGCCAATCCTATTGGCTTGCTAAGCACTATTCTAGCAATCTCTCACTTGCCCTAAAGCCAATGCCCCATTGTCTTGAGACCTATCTTCTCAAGATGTCTTTCAAAGGTTGGTAGCATTAAGGGTTCCATCAGTGGTTCTGCTATATTCTTTTCTAAGAAAACTCTCTCCATTCAGATGTTTTGAGAATTAGAACCTACTAACGTGAACTCAGCACATGGCATGAGCTACTCTTCAATTATGTACAATATGCACCTAATATTCAACGTAATCTACTTTCAGTATTAGCACTTTTTAGATATGGTTTTTCTTTTTTGTTAGAGGATACTACTATAAATTTTTATTGTGGTCATGAACTATATGGCATAGGATTTGCGAATCATGGTTTTTTGATGTTAAAATTAGCTAGTGATCGTGTTTCTTATGTTTTTTCTGCTATAGATATTATTTTTGAATTTATTGATTAGCATGCAAAATTAGACACATTGGATATGATAGGATAATTAGATTAGTTAGAGATGGTCTTTTAGGCCAACTTGCTATGGTCAACTTTTCTACATGTGAGCCATGTCTGGCAAGTAAGTTCTGCTAGAAGCCTTTTGGTAAAGCTGAAAGAGTACTCATCCTTTAGAAATAGTCCATTTAGACATATGTAGACCAATGAATATGAGGACATGACACGATGCGTCCTACTATCTCATTTTTATTACTGATTATTCATTCTATGGATTGGTATATCTCCTATCTCATCAATTAGAAATGCTAGATTGGTTCAAGCACTTCATGACAGAAGTTGAGAACCAAAACAGGAGGAACCTTAAGATTCTACATACTGATAGAGAGCGAGAAGACTTGTCTAATGAATTCAAACAACTATGTGAGGAAAGAGAAATTATAAAGTAATTATCAATTCCTAATACACTTCAACAAAATAGAGTTGTAGAAAAGAGAAATCGTACGTCACTAAATATGGCCAGATCAATGATAGCACAAGCAAATCTTCTAATATCTTTTTAGAAAGATATAATTTTGACTGTGCTACCTACATCTTAAACTATGTGTCTTCTAAGTCAGTTCCTTTGACTTTCAATGAGTTGTGGCATGGTAGAAAGCTTAATTTAGAAAACTTGTGCCCTTTGGAATTGGCAGGGTTTGTTCTTCTTCTCATAAATATAGGAAGGTAGATCCTAAAGCTTGTAAACATATCTTTGTAAGGTATTGTGAGAACTTAAATGGCTATATAATGCATGGTAAACACCTCAGTAGAGGAATGATAGAAATTAAGTTGTGCATGTTAATTTCCTCAATAAGGATTTGAAAGCAAGTAACGCACTAGGATCTAATTATCAAAACTTCAAAAGCATGACTTAACTTGTGCTTACAAGAATACCAAGGATCAAATCATGCTAGGGATTTAAATTTGGTGACAGCATTACCTTGAAAAGCAAAATCCAGGGAGAGACCTGTGACCTCTTCACAATTCCAGAAACTATCTACAACTGGTACAACTAGAAGAGTGCAAAAATTACCCAATCAAAACTTCTCCAAAACTTTTGAGAAAATTACTGGAGCCTTTGAACACCTTGAAGAACTCTTAGCAAAAATTTTGAATCAAAATGATTTTTGGAACTCTCTGGAGAAATTCACCAAATCGGACTTTGCGCAAATGGATCTCCAAAACAAGCAAATTCTCTTGTTTGCCTCTATTGGTAAAATCCACACACCAATTAGATCTTCCAAAGCTCCAATCTATAAGTTGGAATAAGAAAGGAGATTTATAGTAGTGGAGTCTGATTTTAGGTAGGGAAGAAAAAGAAGACAGCAAAGCTTTCAATATATAAATGTAATGCTTGTAAGAGGTTTTGGAGGGAAATTGTAAAGAATCTAATTCTTCACAAATGGTATGATGTATCTGGTTGATCCTCTCTCTCTATATCTATATATAGATTCTGAATAGTGTGATGCCAAGGTGGCATCACACATTCCATGAGAAGGGGCTACCAAATGGGGTGCCAAGGTGGCAAATTAAATTCAAATCTTGTTTGAATTTCACGTGCATTTTAATTACATTTGAAACCTAATTTCAAATTAATTAAGATGCTAATTCAAATGAACTCTCCATTTGAATTTTTCCTCCAAAATTCATTCTTCCCATTAATTAAATTAAACTATTTAATTTAATTAATTATCCTTTGACTTAACTCTTTAAGTTAAACTAGATTAACTCTTTAAACTTAATTTGTTAACTTAACTCTTTAAGTTAACTTCACCAATTGATGGTCATGTTGGCACCAAATAATTAACTCTTTAATTATTGGTCTAATTTAACTTCTTAAATTAATTGATTAATTTAACACTTAAATTAATTAAGCTAAAAATGACCTTCAAAATTGGCACCATAAAATAGGTCCATAAGGAGTTAGTTTTCTAACACTTAGAAAATTTTCTCCATCAACTAGGAAGCTAATTTAATTTTATGTGTGACCCAATAGGTTCTACCATTCATTGGACATGGGTTCACAACTCCTTGTGAATTTAGAATATCTTATATTCATTTTAGTTTAAAACTCTTTTTAAACTAATCAACTCAATTTAATTAATTTCATTAATTGAAGAGTACCTAATCTCAATGGTCGATGTCCAACCTCAAGCCAATGGAGCTAACTAATTAGCCAAAATAAATATTCTTGAGAACCATCATTGCTCTACGTGTACCATGTAAATATAGCCTTTTGTCTTCTATCTCCCGAAAGAAGCCTAGGGAAAAATATTTGTCAGCTTACTAATAGCCTTAATACTATGTCTCTATTCTAAATATTCAATCCATTTATGTGACCTCACCTTTGGAAAACTCATTTTCCAAATTTTCACACTACCTTGTGCAAGAATTTCTGGGAATCGATCATTATAGAATACATAATAGATGTACTCATCCATCACAACAACAAAGAGTCAAATTCCATCTTGGATCTCACAAACCTCCATACCAAGTAGCTCATACCCAATCTCAACCCAAAAGACCCATTAATTGGTCAAGGAAGAGTAAAAACATAAAGATTGGACAAAAGGTTACCATGGATCCTTAAGTTAAAGGACTAATAATATGCACTAACGTAAGCAAGAGAACTAACTACTACTGACTTGCTACTATAACTATCTAGTGGATTCTTTGGTAGGTCTTCAGTGCCTTATTCTCTAATAAGCACTCACTAACATGCACCCATGTCTTATACAATTACTCATAGAACAGAAAAATCTCCAACTCTTGAATTTATGCATCATTTGTGCAAGTCTATGTGAATCTTAGATGTTTTGTCTCATAAGATCTTATGACGTGGAAAATATATGATCACGACCATACGAGACTTATTCCATGGTCACCAAACCAAGTCCTATAGTTATAGATGTTCTAAGAGGTTCATTCAAATGCTAGTAAAGTGAAATAAAGCACGAGATAAAGATGGCCATATAAAGAATATCATTTAATCAGGATTATTTTTATAAGGAAATAGCTTTTACTAGGCCAATCTCATTGGCTTAGATAGCACTATTCTAATAGGATTTTCCTAACATTAGTGAAGTGAAAGGGGACCTATAGCTATACGAGCTGTAGGATCTCTTAGGGGACATATTTTTAACTTATGAGGTTAAGGTTTCACAACCCTATCTAGTAATCATTGAGCATAATGATAATATGCCCATGGTCAATGGAAGTGTTCCACTTGATAAATGCTCTCAAAATCTATAGATACATAGAAATGAGTATGGAAGAATTCCTCATTAACATTTTGAGATTGAGGAAGAATCTTTCATGTGTGCCCCTATGGATGACAATGAGTTAGCTACCTATGAGGAAGCCTTAACTTCCGCAAATGCTGATGAATGGTTAGCTGCTATAAAGAAAGAGATTAGCTCAATAGCGAAGAACCATGTTTGGGAGCTGGATGATCTTCTACCTAAGCATAAAACCATTGGGAACAAATGGGTCTTGAAGGTTAAAAGCAAATCAAATAGGTTGATTGACAAATATAAAGCTTAACTTGTGGTAAAAGGCTATAACCAAAAGAAAGGTATAAATTATGATGAGATATTCTTTCCTATGGTGAGGTTTGCCTCTATTTGTCTTATTCTAGTCATAGTTGCCCACCTTGATCTAGATTTGTTCCAAATGGATATAAAGAAAGCATTTCTTAATGTAGAACTGGACAAGGAGATCTATATGGACCAACCTAAAGGATTTCTAGAAATAGAACAAGTACATAAAGTATGCCGCCTAAAATATTCCATATACAACCTAAAGTAATCATCCAGCTAGTGGTATAATAGATTTCATCAAGTAATAACCTGGATTAGCTTTGTGATGGTTGAGAAGAACCACTGCGTATATGTCAAGAGAAGTAGAAGAAATTTTTTTATTCTCTCGCTATATGTGGACGATATCTTGTTGGCTAGAAATTATATGGAGTTGATTATCGCCACTTAGAAATAGCTATCCTCTACTTTTAAAATGAAGGACATGGGAGAGGTTGAATACATACTTAGTGTAAAGATACACTAGAATCATGAATGATTTCATATGCAAAATGCCAATCTTGTAGACACAACCATAGATAAAAGTTGTATTCTTAGCAAAGAAATTTACCCACAGATAGTAGAAGAAAAAAAATGAATAGCTAATGTTCATATGCAAATGTGGTAGGAAGTCTAATGTATGCAATGATGTATCGACCAAATGTATGCTTTGCAATTGGAATGGTGAGTCGATATCAAAGTAATCCTAGACCAAAGCACTAGGATGCTGTCAAAAGGATATTTAGATATCTAAAAAGGACTACTAATCTTACCTTGTGCTACTATAGAGGCAATTTGAAGCTGGTGGAATACAGTAATACTGATGGTTCAGCAGACAGAGATAAATGCAAATCCACATTAGGATATGCATTTTTATTGATAAGTGTTGCTATCACTTGGTGTAGTAAAAAATAGCTCTATGTCTCTCTATCCATTGTGGAAGCTGAATACATTGCTTGTACATCAGGAGTCTAAGAAGTAATTTGGTTGAGAAGATTTCTCTAAAGCTTGCAGATTACGCCATAAGTTGATGATGCTATTGTAGTTTACTGTGACAACACAACTACTTTAGCTTATGCTAATAATCCCAAATACCATGGGAGAATTAAGCATATTGATACCATATATCACTTCATTGGTGAAAAGATTACACAAGGCTTAGTTGTTCTTAGGAATATTTCTACTAATGATATGATCGCTAATTCTTTTACTAAACCATTACCTCAAAATATGTTTTAGAGACATGTTAGTTATATTAGATTGCATAGAATATGATTAATGCAGCCTGTACAAATATCTTGATCGATTAATAAGATTTGAAGTTCTTATCGATTTTGTAAGTATACTATTTCATTTGTGAGAAGATGTCACAAGGCTCAGATTGACCCACTCATATAGACAATCACCTTGATGCTTTAGTAGCTAGCAAGATGAGACTGCTCACCTTTACACATGAGATGGTGTAGGAGATTGGAGCAAATAGAGTCATCTTGGCTTGTAAGCTAAGATGAGATCATGAACTAATCACATAAAGTTATGTCCAAATGTTATGTAAGCCTTATAAATGCTGAACATGCGACTATGTATTAATGTATAGGTCAAACACTTATGTGGCAAATGTACTCAAGTTCATATGATGTTTTCTAGAGCATGACACGCTTATTTAAATGGGAGCTCTATCATAGCGTGTTTTTATATTACATGTGCTTTTGAACAACTGTGTAAGTAGAGTGATGAATGGATCCCTATTTTGTTATTGTGTGAGCACTTATTAAGCAATGTACCTTTTGGAACTTTAGACCATATCATGAATCATAAGCTTAATGTCGCTACTCTAGAAAGATATCCAAGGGCCAGGTTTAAATTTAGTATGCTGGAACTTGTCTAGGAAAGAGGTTAAATCTAAGTAGATTGATATGTAAGGATAAAGAAAGAACCATATTCATTATGTGAATTTGTTCTATAGCTCATAGGTCGACCAACTATATCAAATGTGTTTTGACGTAGTCATGGGCATAGAGATAAATATGAGAAGTTAAGTATGCTCTATTTGAGGGATCAAAGATGCTTTCATTGGTTTAGGCTACAATGAGATTTTATGGGAGTTGTAGTGTCATGTTAGTTTGGTGATTACTTAATATGGCACTCCTCATTTTTCTTTTTTTTTTCTTTTCTCGCTAGGTCGCATACTCCATTTCCTATATGAAAGAAATTCATGAGATTGAGTATCTCAGAGATTGAGATTTGTGCAAAGTATGTCAAATATGTTTAAATGGGAGATGTTGCAATTTGGACCAAGTATTGGTCTATAGCTTAAATTGGGTATTAGGCAATGGCCCAAAATTAATTGGATCAGGTTTTAACCCATGGTTAAAATAAGTATCCATATTTGACAGGCTTATTGGATAAGTATGACTTTTGGATAAGCATCATCCATTAGCTTATGAATAAACATCATCCATTAGTTTATGGATATGCATCATTGTTGGCTTTTGGATAAAACTAAAGGGTATTATACCTCATTAAGCAAGCTTCTTTGTTGGGCCCACCTTTGACCTTATAAATAAAGACCTAAAGTCTTAAGGAGGTTGAGAGAAAAAAATAAAAAGAAACATACAACATATAAGAAGTTCAAACTTCTTAATAGTCTTTCCCAATCTCTATAGTACTTTGTTTACCTAGAAACCCAAGGTCTTGGAGTGTGAATGTAATATATTACTATAGTAGTAATCTAGAAAATGAAGAAAACTTTGTTGAGATTAAGAAAGGGATAAACATGTGGAGTGAAGAAATAGAAGGCTAGTAGCCAATTTGAATCCAACAAGGTCGTACTTTTATTTTGCTACTGCCTAACAAGTATGTTTTGACCTATCTAAATTAACTATGTGTTAATTAGTGTGCTCATAAACTCCAACAGAGATAAATTTAAGCACCATCGTTTGGTGCCATCTACGAGAACTACAACCATTTGCCTTTTCTTAAGCCCCTCAACTAGGGGTGTAATGATACTACCTAATTGTCCGACATCAAAAGAAATCGAGAGCTTGAGATGGTTTATAAGTTGTTTCTTCTCTTTCACAATTTGAGATGCTTTTGAAAGATAAACCATCCTCCACCAAATGCCTGTTGGTAGAACAGTATTTCAAAGTAATTGGATTTTCAAATATGAAGACAAATCTGAGCATTAAGAAATACTTTTACTAGAGTTAGGGAGTTGAATCAAAAATTAAAGTTTCATTGCGGAATGCAAAGCGAAATAACATGTGAAGACTAAATCCAAAATTAGAACTAAGTTTTTGTATTTATCTCAAATTAACTGTATTTCAATAATTTTTACTACAAAAAAATATTATATTAGTAACAAAATAATAAGTGATAATGTAAATTATTAATAATATTATATATTAAGTAACATTAGCTTTTATTTTATCATCAATGATATTTTGTAAGTGCCAATAATTTTTTGTTTTATTACAATATGGCTTGATAGTGACAAAAAATATTTTAAGTTGTTAATATTAACAATTAGTAACATTCATATAATGATAACCTATTAATAATAAGTAATTATAATTTATGGCTAGATTTTTATTTTAACTTAGTTATCACCATAGATATGTTACTAATTGTCGATGGTGACTACATAAACATTATTCTTATGATTATTTAGTTTGTAAAAATCATTTAAGTGATAAAATAAAATCTTTTGTCACCTATATATAATTAGTGACAGCATGTGTATTGTCATTCACTATTTTATCACAATTTATCTTTTTCTTGTAGTAATTTAAATTTGAGGAAAATTATATAATTGTGGATGAAAAAATTCTATATATGAATTTGATATTATAATAAAAAACATTCACTTATGTAATTTGATTATAATGGAATATTTTGAATATGAGATAAATTTCCGCTCAATTCTAGAAAAAGAGTTAATAGAAATAGAAAAATCATAAAACCCTAATTCCAAAGTTTAAGATAAATAAGCTATTCTATCTCTCTTACTGATGTTGTTGAAAGCTGCTTATAGAGAAAAATGGGGGGTTATGCTCCAAATGAATCGACTAAAGAGGTCGAGAGCTCAGACTTGTATATATCTTGGGGCTTAAGATCTACAACCACAACACACGTTAAACCAGCCGAGGTGCCCCCATCTAAGGTACTCCGATGCTCAAGTTAATTCTTGTCGAGATGTGAAGATTGAACAGAACACAGAGAGTGTAAGGCTTATAGTGTATTGGGCATTACCTTGAGCATAGTTGAGTTTGAAGTATTTATAGCCTTTTTCAGGTGTGATTTGACCCTGGTACCCTTATCAGGTGTACTGGCTTTTTGTCTTTGCCAGTGAGTTGGTGGTCATTCCATGTCCAGATCCCAGTACTGTTCTAGGTAGTTAAATCTCCTATTTTCCCATATGAACAATACCAATAGAGGTGCGCCTCTGCTAAAGTTGGTGGTAAGGTTGTCAAAGTTGGCAGAGTTGGTGACAGCGACTGTACCAACTGTCATGCATCATTAATACGAAGGCATGTAGCCTATCAGACTAATAAATGTGGCAGAGATTCGAATCAACGCTGGAGTAGGTCTTGAGGTTGATACATGTCAACTAGACCTGAATATTTGAACTTCTAAAGTGGTTCTGAGGTCGATGCGGGTCTACCGCGGACCTTACCAAGTGAGGTCAATATCGATCGACCAAACTGACTTACTGTTGGACCTCTTAAGCTGTCTCATTTGATGTTGGGCCTATTTGGTTATCCCATATCATGAGGTCGATGTGGGTCAACCGCGGATTCTACCAAGTGAGGTTGATATTGTCAACTAAAAAGACTTACTGTTGGGCCTCCTGGGCTATCTCATTTAATGTTGGGCCTGTTGGGCCTACTAGGTTATCCCATATCATGAATCCCCCCAACTCATGATCCTAATCGAGTTTGCCGATGAGAAGGAGCAAGGATTTTACATTCAATTATGGCTATTACCATGCTTGACCAAGATTTTTGAATCCTTGACTTGGGTTTTTAAATTATCGACCAGGGTTTGTGGCAGTTTCTCTGTATTTAATGTGGCTATTACTGGGGTAAGCTGTCATCATAGGAGTTACATGGATTCCCATGCACGAATGCCTATAAATAGGGGGATAACTTACTCCATTTATACTTTTGCTAGCTAAACTTTTGGTCGAATCACTATCTTTGAAGCCCTTCAAGTTCTGCGCTTTGCCTTTATAAGATTTCCACTGTAAGTGCCTTTGCTGTTCTTATTCTTTTCTACCTTTCCTTTATAGAAGCATGTCTGCTGGCCCAGATTTTGATAGCATTAGGTTAGAGAGTATGGCCCATGGGGGGGAGACTAGGGCTGAGAGAGCATTTGAGTCATCTCGTGGGAGTAAATCAAGTT
>JACGDI010005716.1:598328-624616 GCA_014898725.1 Jacaranda copaia
CTGCTGCTGCTGCTGCTCGATGAGGAGATTTTGCTGTGTAGGCAAGCTCAGCGAGGTCAACATCTGCATCGTCTTCACCATAAATCGAGTCGGCTCTTGAAACCTAATCTGCTTGCCAGGTGAAGCCTAAGCACAGTAGCCCTGTGGGTCGAGGTAAGAGGTAACAAGTCGCACAAGGAGGTTTGGCTCTGAAGAAAGCAACTAGGGTTAAAGGGAAACAAAAGGTTGTGACAAGTTGGAACCTATTTGGCAAGCCTGATGAGGGCCTGCTATTCGAACTTCCTCAGCTATCTCCTCCGCAATTCACCATCGATTGAGATCAGAAGGTAATTGACTCGACCTCAATCATCAAAAGAGGGCTGACAAGTGCGGAAGCTCTGAAGTAGATGACTTTAAGGCTTTTTGTGAATGACTAGTGGAAGCTGATGAACCTCAGTCAGCTCGGGAGAATGAAAGCAATGTCCTATTATTGTAATGTAGTAAGTATGAGATCGATAAGCTCATCCACATCTTTTCTATTATGCTCATATTGGTTTAAAAATGACACTGTTGTGTTCAGATAGGGCAGTTAGGCTACAACATGTTTCGGTGGTCTGAGATGGCACTAGCTACCAAGGAGGAGTTGGAAGTGGGAGGAGAGATGGAAATGCTTAAGGTGCAGCTCAAATTCTCTCAACTCCAAGTCGAGCAATTGAACAAAAGAGTAGCCGACCTCCAACAATAGCTCGACTCCAAGGATTAGTAATTGGTCCCGGCCATCGAGGACTAGAGCCGCATGGATAACATTATCAAGAAAGCCTATCTCGACCTACAAGTGAGTTTCAATTCTGTTCTGGCCCAAGGTCATGCGGAGGCGACCAGCCAAGCCAAAGAGCCCTTCCTCTGACATCTACCTGTAGTGTGACGCGAGGCTGTTGAGCAATTCATGGTGAGCACCACCTTTCAAGATGCTAGAGTGGTTGCAGCTTTAGATGATACCCATGAAGCATATCATCGGGCCATCAAACAGTTGAAACACATGGGTTATTGCTTTCGTACTGAGTATAGAAGCCAAATGAGCCTTATGCTCAACGAGAGGCTAGAGCCTTTCCCTGAGCTAGAGGAAGACAGCACCAAGCAGGCTCTGAAGAGTGGACCTACTGCTGCTACACCCAACATGCTGTTGTCTGAGGCCTAAAAGAAGAAGGCTAAGGTCGATGCTTGGCTAGAGCAAATATGCACTGAGTTTGCATTCGCAGAGGACCTGGTAGCCCAATTGAAGGATGAAAAGGTCGACCTAGCGCAGCATGTGCTATGGTCGACTAATTTTATGGGTGACCTCCCAAGGCCTTCTGAACCTCCTCAGGCAGTTTCTTCGCTTGCTTGTGTAGTGCCTGAGCTAAATTCAAATTAGGTTGAAGATGGGCAAGAAGAGCCAGGCCAAAATTGAAGTAAAATTGAACCAACCTCTTTTTCTTTTTTTTCTCTCTTTTTTTTTGTAATTGTACCCTACCAGAGGATTATCAATAAAAGCATATTTTCTCTTTCATTTTTCTCCTGTTGTGCCATGCATAGCCTTTGATTTTTGTTGTGTTAATGTGGAAAATATTTAGTTGCCTATTACATAGTAATTGTGTTGCACGACTGTGTCATTGATTGCTTCATATTCTTAGTCTACTATTTATTCGACCCTTAGAGTTAATTGCCCATAAAAAAATGAGTCGCATCTCTTGTTAAGTACCGGGTTGACAAAAATTGAATGGTTGACTAGAATAACCCATTCATTAACATAGGGGTCGACTAAAAGTTTAAGTGGCAGCAAGTAGGGTCGACTAGAAACTTGGATAGCTAGAAGCCGTATAGGTGGCAGCAAGGGGTTGCTTAGTTGTCGACTACAGGGTTGACTAGAAACTTGGACAGTCATAAGCTATTTAAATGGCTATAAGGGGTTGCTTAGTCATCGACTACGGGGTCGACTAGCAACTTGGACAGCTAGGAGCCATTTAGGTGGCAGTAAGAGACTGCTTAGTTGTTAACTATGGGGTCGACTAGCAACTTGGATGGCAAGGAGCCATTTAGGTGGCAACAAGAGGCTACTTAGTCATCGACTACGGGGTCGACTAGAAACTTGGACGGCTAGGAGCTATTTAGGTGACAGCAAGGGGCTACTTAGCCATTGACTATGGGGTCAACTAGAAACTTGGATAGCTAGGAGCTATTTAGGGGGCAACAAAGGGCTACTTAGTTGTCGACTACGGGGTTGACTCGTAACTTGGACGACTAGGAGCCATTTAGGTGGTAGCAAAGGACTGCTTAGTCATCGACTATGGGGTCGACTAGAATTATTAAAGATAATAATTAAGCTAATAAAACTGCAATTTTATTTAAGCCAATAGGTCATAAGGATAAGTGCCATACATTTTTAAATAAAAAACTTCCTGAGATTGATGGCGTTCCACGAGCAAGGAAGTTCCTCTCCTTGTATGTCGGCTAGCCTGTAAGCATTGTGCTTCACTACTTTGATAATGGAGTATGCCCCTTCCCACTTTGGTTCAAGCTTGCCCACATTCTTAGAGACCTCCACCTTCTTGAGAATAAGATCCTTAACGTTGAAGTGATGCTCTCTGATCATTTTATTATAGTTTTGGGTCATCTTCGATCTGTAGCACTGCATAGTATTGTAAACCTCCTATTGATGCTCATTGATAGTTTCAAGATTCAGCTTCTTTTTTGACGTGTTTCTCAGTGGGTGGAAGTGGATGACCCAAGCAGTATGTTAGATCAATTCTGAAAGTATGATTGCTTCCTACCCATACACTGGGCTGTAAGGGGTATGACCGATGGCTGTTTGGGAAGTTATCCTGTAAGCCCATAGCATGCTGGGCAGGTCATCTACCCAATTTGCCCTGGTGTCCTGAATTTTGGCCTTCAATTGGTCAAGGACAATTTGGTTGGTTACCTCCATTTGACCATTCAACTGAGGATTGCCCACTGACATAAAATGTTGTGCGATCCTTAAGGCCTCACACCAATCTCTTATGTTCTTACTCTAAAAATGAGTGTCGTTATCTGAAATAAGTACCTTAGGCAAGCCAAAATGGCAAATGATATTTTTTCATATAAAATATTTTATGGCCATGTTCGTTATCTTAGGTCAGCCTCAACTTCAACCCACTTGGTGAAATATTCAACTGCTAAGATTATAAACTTTTGCTGCCCTGTTGATCTTGGCAAGGAGCCCACTATATCGATTCCCCACTAATCAAGCAGCCAGGAAATCTGAACATTAACCATTTGTGTGGCTAGCTGGTGCTGCAGGTTGGAATAGACTTGGCATGATGCACATCTGCATCCGAAATCCACTGAATCTTTCAACAATGTTGGCCAAAAGTATCCATATCTGATTATTATGTGGGCAAGGGACCTCCCTCCAGAATGGTTACCACATATGCCTGCATGAACATCCTGCAACACTTCTAATGCCTGATCTTGATCCAAAAATTTCAAGAGGGATATATCGAAGGATCTCTTGCATAATTGACCATGTTCGTCAAGGGCGAATTTAGAGGCCTGACCTCAAAGGTGCCGAGCCTTATTCTTATCATTAGGGACAATACCTTGGTTGAGATATAGTTTTAGTGGGGTCTGCCAAGAAACAGTTATCTCATCAATGGTTGTTATAAGATTTGCCTCAGGGAGTACAATTAACAACCTGTCCAAGACCAAAAACATGATTTTATTGTTTCTTGTTTCTATGATTGAGCTGGCAAACTTGGAGAGGGTATCTGCCTGTTCATTCTCAGATCGAAGGACTTGGCTAAGAGTAAATCTCTTAAACGATTGCTGCAACTTCTTTACCTCAGCCAGGTATTGGGCTATCGATTGTTCTTTAGCTTCAAAATTTCCCCCGACCTGCTCTACCACTAACTGGGAGTCCATAATTGCAACCAAGTATTTGACCCCATGCTCAAGCGCCATTCTCATTTCTGCCAGCAGGACCTCGTACTCAGCCTCGTTGTTTGTGACTATATAATCCAGTTTGATTGCAAAATCATACTCCTCAGCATTTGGGAAGCAAAGAGCAACCCCAATTCCTCCCTCAGATGTGGTCGATGATGCATCAATGTGCAAAGTCCAAATAAGAGAGGCAGCAATACTCTTATCAGGTAAGTTGACTTGCTCTGTAATGAAGTTCGCAAGTATCTGTATTTTAATAGCCGTTTGAAGTCGAAAATTGATGTCGAACTCCCTAAGCTTGATTGCCCACTTGGTCAATCTGCTTAATGTATCGGGCTTCACCAACACTTATTTCAATGGCTAGTTTATTAGCACTATGATAGAGTGAGACTGGATGTACGGTCTCAACTTCGGAGCAGCCATCACTAAAGCTAATGCAAACTTTTTAATCTCCAAATAATTATGTTCTAGCCCTTGGAGTAACTTATTGCAATAGTAGACTAGTCGATGGTTGCCATCCTGGGTCAATACCAGTACTGAACTAATCAATGCTTCCAAGATTGCTAAGTATATCTAAAGTACTTCTCCCAACTCGGGTTTTGCCAACATCGGGGGTAAGACCAAATACTGCTTCAACTTGATCAACGCCTGATCGCACTATTCCATCCATCAAAAACTAGTCTTTCTGGCATTTCTGAGAATTTTGAAAAAGGGGAGGCTTTTGTCGGCCAATCTCATGATAAACCTTCCCAAAGCCATGATTCTTCCAACCAGCCTCTTAACCTCCCAAACCGTCCTTGAAGAGGTGACATCTAAAACTGCTTGAATTTTATGTGGATTAGCCTTAATGCCTCTTTGGCTGACCATATAACCCAGAAAGTTTCCTCCTCGGACCCCAAATGTGCATTTATTTAGGTTCAGCTTCAATCCAAACACCTTCAATATCTCAAAAGTATGACTGAGGTCAAGCAAGTGGTTTTAGGCTTTTTTTGTCTTGCCTATCATGTTATCGACGTAAACTTCCATTGATTTTTCAATCTCATCTTTGAACATGAAGTTGACTAACTGCTGATAAGTTGGCCCGATATTTTTCAAACTGAACGGCATGATAAGAAAGTAATATAACCCATTAGGAACAACAAAAGATGTTTTATCCCTATCCTCAGGTGCCATGAAAATCTAATGATAGCCTTGAAATGCATTCATCATACTTAACAATTCACATCCAATAGTTGAATCGACTAGTAAATCTATTCGAGGCAGGAGGTAAAGATCCTCAGGGCATGCTTTATTCAAATCAGTAAAATCATTGCTCATCCACCATTGTCCCTCAATTTTTGGGACTAGAACAACATTACAAAGTCAAGAGAGATACTGAATTTCTACAATATACCCTGTATCTAAGAGTTTTCTAACCTCCTCTTCGATGATTTATGTCCTCTCAGTGTTGAACGTCCTTGTCTTTTATCTGACCGACCTGTATGAGGGGTCAGTATTGAGGCGGTGCACAATGATATTAGGGTCGAGCCCTTGCAGGACAATTGTCTTCCATATAAAGCATCTAAATTTCTTCTCAAAAAATCGATCATGAGACACTCCAAATGGGGGCCTAAGTCTATTCCAATATAG
Organism: Jacaranda copaia; assembly: GCA_014898725.1. Taxonomy (NCBI): domain Eukaryota; kingdom Viridiplantae; phylum Streptophyta; class Magnoliopsida; order Lamiales; family Bignoniaceae; genus Jacaranda; species Jacaranda copaia. The sequence goes on from JACGDI010005716.1 coordinate 603,894, forward strand.
GTTGTCTTTTTGGGATTACTCTTTTCGAGCTCAATAGTCTTGAATTCCTCGACAGGCTCCACTCTAGTATCCTCCAACTTCTGCTTCTTGCCAACCTAGGTCTCTTTGAGTTCCACTACAGAGGCATCCCCCAAAGTCTTCAGCTACGGTCGAGTTTTCTGCTCAGTTAGCTTGATCGAGATATTGTAACATCTCCATGCCTCTTTAGGTTGCACAAAAGCTCGCCCATGCCAGTTGGGGTTGGAAACCTGACTTTCAAATGAAAAGTAGACACAATGGCATAGAAGTTATTGAGGACGAGTCGACCAATGATGATATTATAGGCGAATGGGGCATCGACCACAAGGTAATTTAGCATTAATGTTCTTCTTTGAGGAGCCTCCCCAAAAGATGTGGACAAGTCGATCGACCCCTCTGATATAATCTCCACCCCCCAAATCTAACCAGCGGCATGTGCACAGGCTGGAATTTCAACTTTCCTATGTTTATCCTCTATAGGGTAGACAAGAAGATAACATTCACCAAACTGCCATTGTCAATCAAAACCTTGCGCACCTCAAAGTTTGCAATCTCTATGAAAATGACCATCGAGCAATCTATCTTATGATCAACGTTCCTACCCTTGAGGTGGGCCAGGTCGACATCAATAATGAAATGGGTTCTGGGCTTATTGTGAGGTGGAAAGTTATTTCCACAGGCAAAGCTTTATTGGACTCGAGGTTCCTTTGTGTTTGCTTCCGAGCAGACTTAGAGTCCCCCATAGTAGGACCTCCTATAATCATGTCAATCACCCCTTTGATGGGTGGGCAATCTTTCTGGGTGGGCCTTTTTCCTTTATCTTCTCTCCTAGGGCTAATTGACCTTTCTCTATGGGAGGTCCAATCGATTTTGCCCCCTTCAATCTGGGCATCCATGACTATGTACTTTTTAAGGTGGCCCTACCTGATCAACCTCTTGATCTCATCTTGGAGATTGAAGCACTCATCGGTGTCATGCCCCTTCTGTTTATAGAAGTGGCAGTATTTCTTTGATTTCTTCATGGCTTCAATCTCCATCAACTTTCTGGGCTTTTAAGGAGGTTGTCATGCTGGATGGTGTACAAGACCTCCTTCATTAGGATGTTTAATGGCGTATAGTCATGGAAGTATTTGATCGGAGATTGACCTTACTCTTTTTATTTTTGGTCGTCCCTCTCCTATTTTTCTCGACTTTGAAGGATCTAAACTTGAGCTTGTTCATTTTATCCTTGTTATATATCTTTCTACCAAGTTGAGCAGCTCCTCCATCGACCCCGGCCATTCCTGCATCAAAGCATTGGCACATTCTTTATGCCTAAGCCCCAGGAACAACACGTCAATCAAGAACTCAATCCTAGGGTTATCTATTTTTAGAACCTCCATGTTAAATCTAGTAAAGAAATCATGGAGGCACTCCCCCTTACCTTGCTTGACAGTATGGAGGTGGGTATAGGGGAGCTTAGCCTTCCTCTTGCTGGCAAACTAATGCAAGAATTTGTCACATAGTTGGTCATAGGAATAAATCAATAATGGTTCCAACTTCACAAACCGGTCTAGTGCGATGCCTTGGAAGGTGGTCACCAACATTTTGGCATTGATGTATTCATTGTGTCCATGTAGCTGCATCATGTGCTTAAACTGCATGAGATGCTCATTGGGGTCGATTGAACTATTGTACCTCGACAGATCAGTAGGGACTCTGGCGTCCATGGTGATGTGCTCATTGATGATTTTCTGAACAAATTGGTACCTTCTCTCCTATTGAGACCTTTGAGGAGCCTCCAAGTTTGGTGCTCTGTCGGTATTTTTTCTCAAAATCTCATCGAGACATCTGTTCAACTGTTGGACCTAATGGGATACTTCTTCCCACTTGTCCCGATCCACTTGGGTGGCATTTCGATCAAGACCCAATCTAAGATGCTCAGCCCTATCAAATTGCGAGCTTGAATAGGTAGATGCGCAAAGTCTGTAGGCTCTCCTTTCTCTTCGCAGTAGTCACGCCTAGAGCGTTTGACCTTATCGTGCTGCATGGCTCGATTAGGTCTGTCATGATCTACCGAGTCCGCTGCCTCTTTCTGCACTTTTGGACGTCTCCTCTCTTCCTGCAAGCATCTAGAACTGACTTCACACCTGATAGGTGGCTACCTAGCTTCTCAATATGAACGGTTGTTCTCAAGGGACCTATTTTTTGGTGGGGATGGCTGCGAAGTTGCACTAGCAATGGGAGTGGGCACTGTAGTGTGCCTGTTGAGATCGGTAGATAACTGGGCTGATATTTGACCAAAAATCTACTCACTTATCAGCTACATCAACTGGGGCATGGTGAGCATTACTACCTGCTCCGGAGGAGCACTGGTGCATGGAGCGTTTGTACTTTGCTAGGGGTTAGGGAGGGGTGGAGAAGTGGACCTTCGATTCTCCTCCCTTTCGGATACTACTCTATGTGTGTTTACCATTTTTCTTACTACAATCTCAAGGGTTTCCCATAGACGGCGCCAAATGATACTGCTAAAAGCTACTTATAGAGAAAAAGAGAGGGTTATTCTCCGAGTGAATTGATTAGAAAGGTCGAGAGCTCAGACTTGTATATATCTTGAGGCTTGAGATCTACAACCACAACACACATTAAACTAGCCGAGGTACCCCTAACTAAGGCACTTCGACGCTCAAGTTAGTTCTGGTCGAGATGTGAAGATCGAACAGAATACAGAGAGTGTAAGGCTTATAGTGTATTGGGTATTATCTTGAGCGTAGTTGAGTCTGAAGTATTTATAGCCTTTTTCAAGCGTGATTTGACCCTGGTACCCTTATTAAGTGAACTAGTTTTTTATCTTTGCCAGGGAGTTGGTGGTCATTCTATGTCCATATCTTGGTACTAGTCCAAGTGGCTAAATCTTCTATTTTCCTAGATAAACGATACTAGTGGAGGTCCACCTCTGCTAAAGTTGGTGGTAGGGTTTTCAGAGTTGGCAAAATTGGTGGTAGTGGCTGTTCGACTGTCACACATCATTAATACAGAGGCATGCAGCCTGTTAGACTAATAAATACGATAGAGTTTTTAGTCAATGCTGGAATAGGTCTTGAGGTCAATACATGTCGACTAGACCTGAATATTCGAACTTCTAGAGTAGTCCTGAGGTCAATGTGGGTTGACTGCGGACCCTACCAAGTGAGGTCGATATCGGTTGACCAAACAGACTTACTATTGGGCCTCCTAGGCTATCTCATTTGATGTTGGGCCTATTGGGCTTACTTGGTAATCCCATATCACTTACAATTTGAAACACCTTTCAAAGGTAAACCCCCTACTGAAAGCAAGGCACTAGGATCTAATTATCAAAACTTCAAAAGCTTGAAATTAACTAGTGCTTACAAGTATGACAAGGATTTAATCATGCTAGGGATTCAAATTTTGTGAGATCATTACCTTGAAAAGAAAATTCTAAGGAGAGACTTGTGAACTCTTCACAATTCTAGAAATTGTCTACAACTGGCATGACTAGAAGAGTGCAAAAATTGCCCAATCAAAACTCCTCCAAAAATTACAAAACAAATTCTTGGAGCTTCTCAACACAATGATGAACACTCAGTAAAAATTTTGAATCAAAAATATTTCTAGAACTCCCTAGAGAAAATCGCCAAACCAGACTTTGAGCAGGTGGATCTCCAAAATCTAGCAAGTCAAGTGCCTTGCCTCTATTGTTATGATCCACACACCAATTAGATCTTCCAAGATTTCTGATCTATGTGTTGGAGTAAGACCAAAGATACAATAATGGTGGAGGCTAATTTTACGTTGGAGGGAAGAAAAAGATAGCAAAGCTTTCAACATATTAATGCAATGCTTGCAAGATGGTTTTGGAGGGAAATTACAAAGAATCTAATTCTTCACACCAATTGTGGTAATGGCCAGCCATTCCTCTTTATATCTATATATAGTTGCTGAAATATGTGATGCCAAAGTGGCATCATACAATGCATAAGGGGATAGCCAAGTGGGGTTGTTAAGGTGGTAAATTAAACTCAAATTTCATTTGAATTTCATGTGTATTTTAATTACATTCCAAATTTAATTCCAAATTAATTAAGATACTAATTCAAATATCATTTGAATTTTCCCTCCAAATTTATTCTTCCTAATTAATCAAATTAAACTCTTTAATATAATTAATTATCCTTTGACTTAACTCTTAAAGTCAGACTAGCTTAACTCCTTAAACTTAATTGTTAACTTACCTCTTTAAGTTAACTTGACCAATTGATGGTCATATTGGCACCAAATAATTACTTCTTAATTATTGATCTAATTCAGCTCCTTAAATTAGGTGATTAGTTTAACACTTAAATTAATCAAGCTAACATTGGCCTTCAAACTTGGTACCTAAAAATTAGTCTCTTAGGAGAAATCTTTTTCTAACAATTAGAAAATTTTCTCCATCTATTAGGAAGCTAGTTGGATTTTATGTGTGATTTAATAGGTTTTACCATTCATTGGACATAAGCTCACAACTTTTTGTGACTTTGAAATATCTTATTTTCATTCTAGTTAAAACTCTTTTTAAACTAATCAACTCAATTCAATTAATCTCATTAATTGAAGAGTATCAAATCTCCATGGTTGATGTCCAACCTCAAGCCGATAGAACCTAGCTAATTAGCAAAAATAAATATTTTGGAGAACTATCATCGCTCTACGCGTGCCATGCAAATACGATCCTTCCGTCTTCTATATCCCAAAAGAGGCCTACTGTAAGATATTTGTCGGCTCCCTAATAGCCTCGATACTATGTCTCTATTTTTAATGTTCGATCCCATTGTCTAACCTCACCTTTGGAAAACTCTTTTTCCAAATTGTCACATCACCTTATGCAAAGATTTCTAGAAATCAATTATTATAGAATACATAGGAGATGCGCTTGCCCTTCATAACAATGAGGAGTCAGATTCCATTTTAGATCTCACAAACCTCTATGCAAAGTAGCTCATACTCAATCTCAACCTGAAAGACCCACTAGATGGTCAAGGAAGGGTCAAAGCATGAGGATCGGACACAAGATTATCATGGATCCTCAAGTCAAAGAACTAATAATATGTACTAGTGTAAGTAGAAGAACTAGCCACTATCGACTTACCACTACGGCTATCTAATAAATTCTCTAATGGGTCTTCAGTGCCTTGTTCTCTAATAAGATGCCCTAACATACACCCGTATCTCATATAGTTGCTCATGGAACGAAGCAATCTCCAACTCTTGGATTTATGCATCATTAGTGTAAGTTTATTTGGATCTTAGATGCCCCATCTCTTAACTGTTGGAATAGTGCCTTGCAAGTTAATGAGAATGGCCTTGTAAACTATTTCACTCATGGTAAAATCTTGATTGAATGATATTCTTTATATGGTCATCGTCATCTTATACTTTGATTCACTTCACTAGCATTTAGATCTTATGAGATGGGGCATCTAAGATCCAAATAGACTTACATTAACGATGCATAAATTGAAGGGTTGGAGATTGCTCCATTTTTTGAGCAATTATATGAGATACGAGTGCATGTTAATGGGTGTTTATTAGAGAATAAAGCATTAAAGACCCACTAGAAAATGCACTAGATAGTCATAGTAGCAAGTCAGTAGTGGCTAATTTTCCTACTTATGCTAATATATATTATTAGTCCTCAGACTTGAGGGTCTATGGTAACCTTGTGTCCGATCCTCATGCTTTGACTCTTCCTTGACCACCTAGTGGGTCTTTTGGGTGGAGATTGGGTGTGAGCTACTTGGCATAGAGGTTTGTGAGATCCAAGAGAGAATTTGACTCCTCGCCTTTGTAAAGAACGAGTACATCTCCTATATGTTCTATAATGTTCGATTCCAAGAAATTCTTGTGCAAAGTGATATGATAATTTGGAAAAGCATTTCCAAAAATGAGGTCACAAAAGGAATCAAACATTAAGATAGAAACATAGTATTGAGGCTATTAGTAAACCAACAAATATCTTGTCATAGGTCTCTTTCAGGAGATAGAAGATGGAAGGACCGTATTTGCATGGTACGCATAAGGCTAGAATAGTTCTTTAAGAGTATTCATTTCAACCAATTAGTTGGACTCCATGAGCTTAAGTTTGGACATCAACCATGGAGATTGGGTACTTTTCAATTAATGAAATTAATTGAACTAAGTTGCTTAATTTAAAAGAGTTTAAACTAAAGCGAATATTTCATATTTCAAAAGTCACAAAGAGTTGTGAGTCCATGTCTAATGAATGGTATAACCTAATGGGTTACACACTAAAGCTAATGACATGGTCTATTAAAGGAAGGAGAATTTCCTAAGAGTTAGAAAATTTATGACCGATTTTTGAAGGAGGCAAAATTATAGTCATTTTAGCTTGATCAATTTAATTGTTAAATTGGTAAAATTAATTTAAGAGTTAAATTAAGATCAATTAATTAAAGGTTAATTAATTGATGTCACATGACTATCAAATGGTCAAAATTAATTTAAGGGTTAAGTTAATTTTGACTAACTTAAATTGTTAAGCGCTTTGACTTAAGAGTTAAGTCCAACGATTATTAATTAAATTAAGGTGTTTAATTTAATTAAGTTGGAGGATATTTTTTGGGAGAATTATTAAATGAAGAGTTCATTTAATAAGAATTAGAATTTAATTGCAAGATATTTCATTAGATGAAATTTGTGCTTCAATTAAATTTACTAATCACAAAGTTAGTGGCCACCTAAGCAAAGGACACTTGGTATTACCTCCTTATGAGAGGTGTGTGAGCACTCCTATATATGGATATGGTAGAGTGGCTAGCCAGTTGTATGTGAGTTGTGCACATTTTGTGTGATTTTCTCCCAACAATATTGTGTAGTGGGAATCTAAGTTGTTAGCCTCCCATCACTCTCTTTTTCTCCCTCCCCTCATTTTGTATATATTTTCTATCCTTTCTATAGATAATAGGCCATTGATTTAGTTTGTGGACATTTTTAGTAGAGGCAATCTATTTTGGTTGTTTTTGCTCTTAACTAGGGCAGTTTTTAGTAGTTGGTTTTTGCTTCTTCTGAGAGTATCTATGGTGTTCTGATCAACCTAAAACTTGGACTAAAGAATCTTTAAAGTGTTGAGGAGTTCTACTAAAAATTTCAGCCAAAATAGATGACTCCATATATAGGAAAATTGGTGGTAATTCTACTACATTGGTGAAGAGCTTATTTGACAGTTGAAGAGAGTTTTCTTGCTCTTCGAATGTTTTGCTTTCACCCAGGTATTTTCCTCTTATAAATCTAAATCCTATGCATGTCTAGATCTTTATGGTATTGTGTGGGCTAGTTTATTCAATTTTGTTTTTTTGAAAATATTTGAAACCTAGTGCCACACAAACTTTCATTAACATCCAATAACTTGGAAGATTTAAGATCACAACCATGTGAGACTTATTCCATGGTCACCAAACTAAGTCCCATAGTCTTGGGTGATCTAAAGGCTTCATCCAAAGGCTAAAGAATGAAATAAATCATAAGATAAAGATAGCTATATAAAGAATACCATTCAATCAGATTATACCACGAGTGAAATAGTTTACAAGGCCAATCTCATTGGCTTGCAAGGTACTATTCCAACAATCTCCCACTTACCCAAAAGCCGATGCCTTGTGGCCTTGAGATCCATCTTCATAAGATGTCCTCTAAATACCTTTAGTTTTTAAGGGTTTAGACAGTGGTTCTACTATATTCTCTTCTGAGGCAACTTTATCCACTTAGTTGTCACCTCTATTAATTGATATCATATATCAAATGATAATGCATTTAATGTGTTTAGATCACTGATGAGATCTTAGCTCAAGTCCTAAATTATCTTCCAAAGATAATTGTAGGCTCATACATACTAGGTACTACATCTAATGCTTAGATGAAGCTTTTATCCAAACACCTTCTTTTGTGGTTTCCAAAACCACAATATATTTCACCTTAGTGGTTATTTAGGACATGGTGTCTTGTTGGAACTCTTCCAACTTAGCATGCTAGCATTAAGGCAAAATTTGTATCCAAAAGTAGATATTAGGTCATCTACATCAAATTGGAAACTAAAATCTAAAAACTCTACAAGTTTCAATTCTCCATTGTTGTATACCAAATAGAAGTCTATAGTCCTTCTCAAAGATTGTTTTAATGGCTTTCCAGTGACATTAATCGAGATCAAATTAAAACCTATTCATGACACTTAGCGAGTGTGCCATATCCAACCTTATAAATTGAATGGCATACAATTATACTCCATGTAGCGAATGCATAAGGTATGTGGGACATTCTATGTCTCTCATCATCAGTCTAAGGGGTCATAGACTTGAAGAGACAAAAATCATTTTCCAAAAGGAGAAATTCTCTCTTGGATTTTTCCATACTAAACTTCTTTAGTATCTTGTTCAATGTACGAGAATTATGAAAGCCTTAGCATCCTCATCAATCTATCTTTATAGATACGTATTCCCAATACACAGGATATTTTTCCCAAATCCTTCATGGATAATTATGTAAATAACCATGCTTTAGTATACTCTAACATTTCTTTCCTATTCTCAATGAGAAGAATGTCATCAATAGAAAGCATAATAAATTGTGTACTACTCCCACTAGCTTTCTTGTACACACATGGTTCATACACCTTTTTGACAAGCCAAATAATTTGACTATCTTATCAAAAGCATATGTTCAAAGTTCGGGATGCATGTTTGAGTTCATAAATGGATCTCTAGAGTTTGCAAACCTTTTGTTCACTTCCCTTAGATGTAAAACCTTATGGTTGCTCCATATAGATTTTATCTTCAATGTCACCGTTGAGGAAAATGATTTTCATATCCATTTGTCGTATCTGATAGCATAATATGCAAATAGAATCTGAATGGACTTAGGCATTGTGATCGATGCAAGGGTTTCCTCAAAACTAATACCAAGTTTTTGAGTGTAACCTTTTGCTACTAGTCATGTCTTAAAAGTCACTATTTCTCTATCTATTCCAAGCTTTTGCTTATAGATCCACTTGTAATCTACGGGAACTATTTCCTTTGGTGGATTTATCAAAGTTCACACTTTATTTGAGTGCAAAGAGTCCATTTTAGATCTCATGGTTTCAAACCAACATCCCGAATCTATATCTGACATAGCTTTCTCATAAGTTCCTGGATCACCATCTGATTGTCCCGTCCCATGAAGAAATTCAAATCTTTCAAGTTATTTCTTGATCCAGTCTGACCTTCTTAGAGGTTTTGTGTGAGGCTTTTGTAATTCATTTGTTTCCACTGCTTGTGGGATTTCTTGATCATTTTAAACTTCATCAAGTTCAATAGCAATGCTATTTCTATCTAATAGAAAATATTTTTCCAAAAAAGTAGCATTCCTCAAAACAAACTTCTTTTGTTTGAGGGATCATAAAAGTAATAACCCATAAACTCTCTTGGGTATCCCATAAACTTGCACAAGGTAGATCTACTATCTAACTTATCTCCCACTATTCATCTCACATAAGTAAGAGATCCCTAAGCCCTTAGATAGTGGTAAGAAGGTGATTTACCGTGTTATATCTCATATGGTGTTTTAGTATTGACTCTGAAGATACTACTCTTAGTAACTTCGCCATCATTATTAAAGCATATCCTCAAAAGGATATAGGTACATCAGAGAAGCTCATTATGGAACATATCATGTCTAATAAGTTATGGTTTCTCCTCCTGGCTACTCCATTGTGTTCGGGTGTGCCAAGTGGTGTCCAGTGAGAGAGAATCCCATTTTCCTTTAAATAATCCAAGAATTCAGTATTTAAGTATTTTCCCTCTCAATCCAATTGGAGGGCTTTAATACTAAGTCTTTTTTGCTTTGCTACTTTATTTATATATTCTTTGAACTTTTCAAAGACCTCAAACTTATACTTCATAAGATACATTTGTTCGAACCGACTATTATCATTGTTGAATGCGGTGAAGGTGACAAAGCAAGAATAGCTTCCTCTCTCACTAACTCTTAATGGTTCACAAATATCCATATGGATCAAATTCAAAGGATTTGTAGAGCCTTTCGTTTGTCCTACAAATAGAGCCTTAGTCATTATTTTCTTCAAACAAATTTCACAAGTAGAAAGGTCCTCAATGCCACTAACATTTAGTGCTTTAAGAGTTTCTAACTCATTCATCCTATTTTTGGAGATATGACCAAGTTTTGTCTGCCATAAAATGACATCTTCTTAGATATCTAATTTTCTTACTTAGTTGAAAATGTATTAGTGATGGTTGAGAATCTAATATGTACAATCCTTTGTTAAGCGTACCAGGAGCAACTAAAGAATCCCATTCTTCAATGCCTTCAATCTCCCATTTAATGTAGAAGGACCAAATCCTTTGCTATCTAAAATAGGAATTGAAATAATATTCTCAACAATATGTGGTACTTTATGACAAAGGTCTAATATAAGTATGGAATTCTCTAAGTCTAACTTATTATATGCCTTCGACTTTGGTCATGACTCTTGCTCCTTAGTCAAGGTGGTGGATTATATCTACATTACTAGGTTCTATTCTTCTTTATATTTTTCATAACAACTTACAAAGAAAAAAATCACATGTGATATCATATATCCATGATGAAAAATTTATCCTAAAATGCACTTCAATAAAGTATATACCCTTCTTAAGAGTTGCAAGGTAACCCTTGCAAAAAGCTTTTAATGGCCTATCTAGCCAAAGTAGAAACAAATAATATCAACTATTTCTCTATAATCTTCTTGACTCCTACGAATGCCTTTGATAGTTGTTTCCCCTTTGAGGAAGAACATTTCTTCCTTTTTCCTCCCTTTGTAGCACCCCTTGGGCCTATAGACTTGGAGGAGGAAACAAGTGTCAAAGCTTTGACCTTTTCATGGTTGTCTTCATCTAGATTAGCACATTGATCAATAAAACTTAGCAAGAATGTGATGATTAAATCCTCATGGAGATTATTGTCCATCACTACGTCTAATTAGAAAAGCTTCTCCAAGTCTAATCATCTTTAAACCGTAGTCCATGACGTATGACTTCATATCCATTCTAGCTTGAAAAATCTCCTTTGACCACATGAATTTCTCATACCTCATTTGTTTTGCAACACTCGTAAACTTTAACCAAGGTACCATTCATGTGTCCCTAAGACTTTTAAAATTTGTAGATGCTATCATGAGACTAAGGAATAGGACGATCCTAAGTCCAATTTGTGAACTTTTCATGTGTCTCTAGATCTACATTAATCCTAAAGGGATTAGAAGTACCATAATATAGAACCTATATTTGCCTTCTAGGAATTTAGAATAATTTTTAAGATTAAGTCAATCATGGAAGTTTGGCCCGGTTGGTTTATTGGTTTCCAAAATAATGTTGAGTGAAAGTTTAGCCATTCTTGAGATTTCACAAATCCTTAAAGGCGAAAAAGAGAATATGCATATGATTGAATTTGATATTGAAAATATGTTCATGATCTTTCAAACATGTTTTTCTCCCACTATTTTATCAAATCCTTCACCCAAAACAAGAATTTGGGAAATCATATTTTTTAGTGAGAATCAAAACCCCAATGACTTACAAGTGGACCCCCGTTTATGAGTGTCATCCATGAGCAATCTAAGGGTAGGCAACTTTTACCAATTGCATCTCATGCAACTCTTAATATATTTTGCCTCACTTTTCATATAGATGGTACACTTAAGATGCTAATTCAAATCTCATTTGAATTTTTCCTTCAAAATTCATTCTTCCCAATTAATCAAATTAAACTCTTTAATTTAATTAATTATCCTTTGACTTAACTCTTTAAGTCAAACTAGCTTAACTCTTTAAGCTTAGTTGTTAACTTAACTCGTTAAGTCAACTTGACCAATTGATGGTCATGTTGACCACAAATAATTAACTCCTTAATTATTGATTTAATTTAACTCCTTAAATTAGTTGATTAATTTAATACTTAAATCAATTAAGCTAAAATTGACCTTCAAACTTGGTACCTAAAAATTGGTCTCCAAGGAGAAATCTATTTCTAACAATTAGGAAATTTTCTCTATTAATTAGGAAGCTAATTGGATTTTGTGTGTGACCTGGTAGATTTTACCATTTGTTGGATATAGGCTCACAACTCTTTAGGAGTTTTGATTATCTTATATTAATTCTAGTTTGAAACTCTATTTAAACTAATCAACTTAATTCAATTAATCTCATTAATTAAAGAGTACTCAATCTCCATGGTTGATGTCCAACCTCAAGCCCATAGAGCCCAACTAATTGGCTGAAATGAATATTTTGGAGAACTATAATTGCTCTATGCATGCCATAGCCTCAATACTATGTTTCCATTCTCAATGTTCGATCCCGTTGTATGACCTCACTTTTGGAAAACTCTTTTTCCAAATTGTTATACCACCTTATGCAAGGATTTCTGGAAATTTATTATTATAGAATACATAGGAAATGCACTCATCTTTCACAATAGCGAGGAGTCAAATTCCATCTTGAATTTCACAAACCTCCATGCTAAGTAACTCATACCCAGTTTCAGCTCAAAAGACCTACTAGGTGGTCAAGAAAAAGTCAAAGCATGAGGACCAAACACAAAGTTACCATGGATTCTCAAGTCAAAGGACTAATAATATGCACTAGCGTAAGCAAGATAACTAGCCACTACCAATTTGTCACTACTGCTATCTAATGGATTTTCCTGTAGGTCTTTAGTACTTTATTCTTTGACAAGCACCCACCAATATGCACTTGTATCTCATACAATTGTTCATGAAATTAAGTAATCTCCAACTCTTAGATTTATGCATTGTTAGTGCAATTTTATTCAAATCTTAGATGCCCCGTCTCATAAGATCCTATGACTTGGAATATTTAAGATCACAACTGTGTGGGATTTATTTCTTGGTCACCAAACTAAGTTTTGCAGTCTTGGGTGATCTAATAACTTCATCCAAATGTTAGTGAAGTAAAATAAAACATAAGATAAAGATGGCCATATAAAGAATATCATTCAATTAAGAGTGTATCATGAGTGAAATAGTTTGCAAAGCCAATCTCATTGGCTCGTAGGGCACTATTCAAATACCTACCATATATATGTTGGTGGAATCATATTGATATCGGGTGGCCCAACAGGGCAAATCTAAGAGTGCACTTCTAGGCCTATCTCACCTATAAGACCTAGTTAGGTCATCGACTCTGATCGACCACCTGCTTGCCTTGCTACCTATCTAGTAAGTAAGATTGATATCTCTCGACTAGACTGTAAATTGAGCACACGAGCTCAATTATCCCCAATAAGAGGGCTCGAGCGCCACGACCCATGACGACCGCCCAAGCCCAAAAGCTAGTTCTATGGTCGACCCTTGTTATCAACCAACAAGGTCATTTTAGGACCGAATTGTATCTCTACTACATTAAATGTCTAAACAGGCAGCATGCCTCTGCATTAATAATGCATGCTACTCTAGTACTACCTCTATCGCTACTCCTAATAGGAGACATGCCACTAATGTACTAGCGTACTATTTTATCCCTAAAAGTTAGAGATAAGGCCACCTAGAATAGTACAGAGACAGGAGATAACCTAAAGTTCCCTATACAAGGACAAAAGTCCCTTACACATGATAAGGGCATTTTTGACATATTATTCACCTGAAGTAGGCTATAAATACCCCACTATTAGCCACTTTTAAGATATGCTATTTTCTCACTAAAGCCTTCACTCTGCTGCTCAATTATTCCAATCAACCCAATATTGATTTGAGCATCAGAGTGCCTTAGCCGAGGGCACCTTAGCTAGCCTAATGTTTGCTCGTGATTGCAAATCTCAGCCTAAATTTTTCTAAAGTTGGATCACTTGACCAACCAGGTCGAATTACCCCATACACTAGCCTAATCTAGTAAAACACATCTTTCATTCTCATCATTTTGGCGCCATTTATAGGAAAATGAGATTGTAATTGAAAAATAGTGAACACCAAGCAAGCTACTTCAAAAAAGGGAGAAAAATAGAAGGACAACATCTCTTTTTCCCTCTCAACCTCAGCAAGAGTTGAATGCCTGAGGCCTAGCGCCTTGTTAGAGCAAGTTGTCTCTTTGACTATGCCTCAACTAATGTAACTAATTAGCGAACAAATCTCTACGTAGATTTTAGCTCAGCTGTCTACCACCCTGAATTGATATATAGCCATGCTCGCCCCAACAGCTAACGTAACTCCACAACCCCCGCCTCTCAAAGAAAGATCACCAAGAGAGAGTCGTGGTCAACCAGAATCCCGATGACCACAGACAAGACATGAGGTCAACCCTAGACCCCTTTCTAGAGAAAGGGGTCAACCTGACCCTAGGAAGAAATTGCCATTTCCATTGATCATTACGTACGGCCTATTCGAGCCCTATAGCTCGATAAGGTCAAATTTTTTAGACTAAACAAGAGAGAGGAAGTTGGTGATTTATTAGATCATGCTACTCAACCCTATCGAGCCTCACAATGCAATATGGTCAAGTGCGCGAGGCCCCAAGTTGATAGAAATATGACCTAGGTAAATCGAGAAGAGTGGAAAGAAGTACCCCACCAAGTTTAGCAGTTAAACAAACACCTCAAGGAGATATTAAGGAGAAATACTGAGAGGATTCCCAACCTTGATGGCCCCTATAGGTTTCGCTGGGAAAGAGGGTTACCATTCATCTAGGAGATAATTGATGAGTGCATTGCCGTTGACACTAAAGTTTTGACTAGACTTCCATGATATGTTAGCTCAATTGACTCGAACGAGAACTTGATGTAATTTGAACACATGATGTAGCTACATGGATACAATAAATTCATATATATGAAGATGTTGGTCACCACATTTTAAGGCATTGCACTTGACTGATTTGTTAAACTTAAGCCAGCTTTGATTTACTGATATGAACAACTATACAATAAGTTCCTTCACCAGTTTGCCAATTGACAAAAAGCAAAACTCCCCCACACTCATCTCTATATGGTGAAGTAGAATAAAGTGGAATCCCTCTGTGATTTCTTCACCAAATTCAACATAGACGTGTTAAAAATTAACGACCCAAGGATAAATTTTCTGATTGATGTCCTTTTCTTGGGACTTAAATATAAGGAGTGTGCCAATGCTTTAGTGTGAGAATGCTCCCAGTCGATTAAGGAGTTTCTCGACCTCACAGAGAGGTATATGACCTAGGAAAATATGAACAAACTTAAATTTGGCAATCTTTAGGTTGAGAAGAAGAAAAATCAAGGGAAAGATAATTGACAACAGAGGGAGGATTGTCGATCTCCCATTAAATGCTTCCATAACTACACATCTCTCAACCTCCCGAGGAAGAAGGTGTTGTTCATGATCCAGCATAAGAGCACTTATATTGAAAGGCTCCATTAATTTATCTACATCATTTGAGAAAACCCCATATAAGAGAACACTCATGATCAATTATCTAGTTGTCGACACCACATTTGCCTACAATGTCATAATTGGGCGACTAGCTCAAAACAACTTTCGGGCTATTATCTTAACATAACAAAAGCAAAAGGCATAAAACTAAGATTTTTCACCACACCATTAGCAGTCAACCTTAATTCAACCAAAATATTCATATGCTTTAAGCTAATAAACTATGTAAGAAACTCAACCCTAAGATCAAGGAAAACATTATCACAACGTGATCAACCTTTCTAAATCGATCACACATTAGCGTGCCTTGCATTAAATTGTTTATGTTTCTTTAACAATCAATGAAAAATATATCAAAGTTTGCCCTACAATTGAACACAAAAATCAAGTGAATATGATCGTTTCAATAAAATAATTCATTTCAATGCAATGATAATATCGACTAGTATATTAGGTTAATTCTACTATGATTGTTCTCATCGATTGAAATTAACCATGGTTATCCTTGCTAGAGTTATGTTACTTGTGGCCAAGTTGTTATCTATCAACTATTCACATTCAATCAAAACAAAAATGTAAAATTAAAGGATGAAACATATCAAACAACAAGAATAATTTTTCATTAATTTTGAAGGTCTAAGTACAAACTTGGCTTACAAAAAAAAACAAAAAAAGAGGGAAAAAGATTACAAAAGTACACACTAGCGTCACGCTGGGCAACTAGACTTTCAGTGGCTGAAATTTTAATGATTACTTGACCCTACAGCCTCTATTCAAGCCCTTCAAGCACCCTCTTCTATAGCTTGATCGAGCTCATTGCTCAAGGGTATAAGAACCGTCACTAGACTATCGATCTCCTGCTCAAGCCTCACAACGGTAAGTAGGATAGTAACTGGCACCGGTTGAGATGGTCTAGCCTCATCAACTAGGAAGTTAGTTTGGCGAGAGGGTAAATATTCACTAGTATCAACCATACCATCCTGGATCTCAAATGCAAAGTTATTCGCAAAGTCAAACTCCTTTACCATAGTAGCTAGCCTTGTTGCCACCTCGACCTCCTTTTGGTGCACCTCTGTCAGCTCGATCGAGGCATCTCTTTCAGTCCTCTCTTTAGCTGCTGCATCTTTAAGCTTGGGGTATGCCTGCAGTTTCTTATCAATGATAAGACTAATGTAATCCTTGTCCTCTGCTCAGAAAGCATACCCAAAATACTCAAGCTGCTTCACTGCTTTATTGGACACATTCTTAGCATCATCTAGGGAGAAGACAGTGCTCGTGTCATAAAATGCCGAGCACAGCATAAATTGTTGCACAATTTCCTGACGTATGAGTAGAAGTTTCTTGAAAAATTCTACATGAGCCTCTTGCATAGTAGCATTATAATGCACGTCTCTATGAGAGTCATAGCTATGTTGCATATCTAGTCGAGCCTTATTCAACAGCTTGTCCATCTTGCTTTTCTTTTAGATTGCAACAACTAGCTGGCCGTCTTTCATTACGAGTTGATTACAGAGGTCCCCAACCTCCTTTGTTAGCTGGTTGACCCTAACTTGGGCAGACTCAAGCTGCACCTTCATAGTCTCCATTTCACTCCCCTTTTGTAGTTGCTCTCAATTGACTAAGGCTAGTTTCGACCTCCTATGAAAATGGATAACTAGCTAGCTTACCTAAAAGGAAAAATTTTTTATCAGTAAAATATGCTCGACCAACAGCACATGGCATTCAACGTGAAACTTGAATCGACCATACATTTACCATGTTACTATAGTAGGCCAAAGCCTTGAGCATAACACCTTGGCTTAGGTCAATGAATTTTCTCTAGTATCATGTGAAGAGCTCGGCTATCATTACTTTAAGCATGGTAAACTCGGGGTTGACCCTGATTATATAATTAAATATGAATTGTGCACGATCAAGGTAGGCTTCGTCCCAAATTGAGGCGACAACAGTTTAGGTATCTGGAAAAGCACATCATCTCCATGTTGATTAAACAAATCGTAGCCGATCGACTAGCTCCCCTTGCTTTTCTCAATTGCAGTCATTTTAGGAGCAGGTCTCACCTACTCAATCATTGGCCTCTTTTCTTGACCAGTAGGGCTGTTCCCTGTTGTTGCCACAGGTCGAGTTGGTGACGCGCTTGGAGAGGAGGGTGCCTATTAAGAAGATAGGGCCATGGCTAAAGCAGCCTCTCAACTAGTTGCCATAGCCTAGTGACATTTCTCATTTCTCTAAGCTCGAGCTAGTGCCTCCTGCTTTGCATGATTCATTATCTCATTGCGATTTGCTAGAATAGAAAGCAAAAACAAAAACAAACAATCAAAATCAACCATAAAGAAGTGCAGATGAGTAAGTTTGCAAAATTAAAAAGGACTTTTACTTAGTCGATCACCTACTGGTAAGCCCAGCTCAGCTGGCGACAAACCAGCCAACACCAAAATTCTCTCCTCGATAAAGATGTAGGCCTCCATCTTGCCAAACTTTACTAGGTACTGTACAAAGGTGTTGGGCCAGCTTGGGATCAAATTACCAAGTATCTCAACATGACCCACCTACCACTCTCTTGGAATGTTAAACACCTCGGGTCCCCAAACATATAGAAAATATTTTTTTCACTCCTAATCATATGAAGAAGATGGCGTGACTAAAACATTTCGATGTGGCCTGACTATGAGAGAGTAGAATCTCAATTTGTTGGTGCTACTCAACTTTAGGGACACTAGAAGGTGAAAGAGGTTTGAAAAGTTGGTGAAATAAGCCTCATGGTCGAATAAAAACATAAGAACTGCAAAATTATATATAGTTGAGAAGTAGCTTGGTAAAAAATGGGTTATGCAGACCTCTAGACCTTTGAGTAGGTTGATTATGGTTGGCGTAAGAGAGAACTTAAGTCCACACCAAAAGACTTCCTTGAACACAGTGATGCAACCTTTCGAGGGTTGATACATTCTATCCTATAGATCGGGAGCTATCAATTCGAACTTAGTAGGAATGTGATAGAGATCCCTAATATATGTGAAGTTGACCAGAGTAGTTTTTGAAATGATTTCACTATAGTGATTTGGAGTAAAAAGTTAACCATGCGATGCTGGTACCTCACTTGGGCCAATGTCATCCCTAGAAGTAGCCCGCTCGTCACTCGAGCTGTTGGAGGTCGAGCTATCACTCGATGAGCTACCTGGTCCGCTCCTACTACCACTCTTTCCCTGGAGTAGTACCTCGTATGGCCTAGTAGCCTCACTATCAGAAGTACCCAACATGCTTAAGGAATAGCTAAGGAAAAACTAAAGCTGAAAGGAAAAACTTACAAGATCTCGATGAAACTCTAGAGCATGAAAGGGAAGGATAAGAACTTTGTAAATTTGAAGCTCAACCAGATGCAATGCAATGAAAGTGAAAAATGGGCATTTTAACCGTACTTATTTATAAATACTAAGGTGCGAGAACCCAATTAGCAGTAATAATTACACAGCCGTCACTTGACGTTTCGTATGGCTTAATGTAACATGCGTATTAAATGCACTAAAAACCTTGGTCAAATTCGCAAAACTTTAGTCAATTCTCCAAAACTGCCATTTGACAACCTAACTACTCCCCACTCCTTTTCATTGACAGGCTTGATTAGAAATTAGAAGTGGGAGGACTTATGATATGGGGTGGCTGAGCAGGCCCAACCCAATAGATATCAACCCAAGAACGCATTTTCAGGCCCATCTTGCCTATGAGGCCTAGTTAGGTCATTGACTCTGATAGACCACCTATTTACCTTACCACCTAAGCAGTAAGTAAGATCGATGTCTCTCGACTAGATTTTGGATCAAGTATGTAGGCTCAATTGTCCCCGATGAGAGGGCTCGAGCATCGTGGCCCATGGCAGCCGCCTAAGCTTAGAAGCTAGTTCTATGGCCTACCCCTGCTATCGACTAGTGAGGTCGTTTTAGGACTGAATCATATTTTCGCCTCATGAAATGCCCTAGCAGGCAACATGCCTCCACATTAATGGCACATGTCGCCCTAATACCACCCTTGTCACTGCTCCTAATAGGAGACGCACCACCAGCGTACTATTCTATCCTTGAAAGCCAGAGGTGGGGCCACTTGGAAGAGTATAAAAGTGGAGGATGACTTAGAGCTCCCCATACAAAGACAAGAGCCCCCTATACATTATAGGGGCATCTTGAACATATTATTTACTTGAAAAAGGCTATAAATACTCTATTGTCAGCCACTCTTACGGTATGTCATTTTCTTATTAAAGCCTTCACTTGACTGCTCAATTATTTCAGTTGACCCAGTACAGACTTGAGTATCAAAGTGCCTTAGTCGAGGGTACTTCGACTAGCCTAACGTTTGCTCATGATTGCAAATTTCAACCCAAATTCTTCTTAAGTTGGATCACTTGACCAGCTAAATTGAATTATCCCAAATACTAGCCTAATCTAGTAAAACACAGCTTTCATCCTCATCAAATACCTTGAAGCAGTTGGACTTTCAAATCTGAAGAAAAATGTGAGCATTGAGAAGTTTGTTTACTAGAGTTGGGGAGTTGAAGCAAAGATTAAAGTTTCAACGGAGAATGCAAAGTGAGAAAAATTATGTGAAAACGAAATCCAAAATTGGAAGCGAGTTTTGGTACTAATCTCATATTAACTGTATTTTAAATAATTAATTTTTTAATTTGAATAATTTTTATTACAAAAAATATTATATTAGTAATAAAATAATAAGTGACAATGTAAAAATTGTTAGTAATATTTTATATTAAGTGATAATAGCTTTAATTTTATCACTAATAATATTTTTTAAGTTACAATTGTTTTTGTTTTGTTTTGATATGGCTCAATAGTGACAAAATCAAATGTGCTAGGTTGTTAACATTAACAATTATGACACCCATATAGTGACAACATTGTGATAATAAAAATTGTCACTAAAATTTGTGATAAAATTTTTACTATTATTAAATTGTCACTATAAATATGCCATTAATTGCTAGTTTGATTACTTAAACACCCATTAAAATCTTGCTAGTTTGAAGGGTCCCCTTACACATGGACTAATAATGTTATGTGGGAAAGGCTTGATCGGGTGTTATATTCGGCTGAATGGTTTGAACACTTCAACACAATCAGGGTCAAACATCTACCGAGGCACTTTTCCGACCATCATGCTCTTCTTTTGTCTTTTGCAACCAAGGAGTCGCCTACAACTCCTTCAAGTTTCAGATTTCAAAACATGTGGGTGAGACACAAAGGGTTTCTTG
>JACGDI010005716.1:628300-698602 GCA_014898725.1 Jacaranda copaia
TTCTTGCAAAACAGGCGGCCATAACCCAAGAAGAAGCTCTATTGCTCAAGGATGATCTCCCTTCAAGAGTCAAGCAATTGTTGATCCTAGAAGAAAGATCAATACCTTATGTTAGATATGATAGAAATGTGTAGTTGGTTTTGTATAGCTTGTATTTTGTATAGCACGTGCAATGTATGTGTGACTCTTGTAATCTTTTGAGGTGCTAATCTACAGGTAGGGGTCCATGCCAAACCCCCCGTCATGACACAGGCGGTTTCTCCAAAAAAAAAAAAAAAAAAAAAAAAAGACTATTTAATTTATAAAAAATATTTAAGTGATAAAAATTCCTTTACCACCTAATATATATAATTAGTGGCAATTATTGTATTATCATTTATTATTTTCTCACTAATTTGTCTTTTCTTGTAGTATTTAAATTTTAGCAAAATTATATAATTGTGGCTAAAAAACTTCATTATATGAATTTGATTTTACAATAAAAATCATTCACCTAAGTGATCTGATTATAATAACAAAATTCGAATATGGGATAACTTTCCACTCAATTCTAGAAAAAGAGTTAATGGAAAGAGAATCATAAAACCCTAATTCTAAACCCCTTTTTAACCCCCTGATCGCCTACTATCGATTTTTATAATTTTCCATTCATTCTTTCTTTTACACTTGGGAGCTTACTGAATTTGGATTTCAAATTAAACTGTATTCTCAGTTCAATATTCGAGTCTCTTTGCACCAACTCTCAATGGATTCCCATGATTCCTCTGCGCCACCAGCTCACCACCACCACCACCACCACCACCACTCCCCTCAACCACTGCCACCTTCACATCCTGCCGTCCTTCTGGGCCCACACTCTCAGACCCAACAACATCTGCCCAGCAACTCCTACCTACTCTCCAACAGCAACAATTCTGTCAACCCCAGCACCTCCGCCAACACAAACACCACTATCATGCACCAGCAAAACCCTCGGTTCCCCTTTAACTCCATGGCTGCCACCGCCGCCGCCAGTGGCCCGAAATCGGTGGATCATCTTCAGTCCGATGCGTCGCCGTCAGGAGGTGGTGGCGGTGGATTCAGCATTGAGCCGGCCAGGAAGAAAAGGGGTCGGCCAAGAAAGTACTCACCCGATAACAGCATTGGGCTGGGTCTGTCCCCTGCTCCCGTTACCCAGATTTCCTCTGTCATGGCCCACGATGATTCCAGCGGCGGTGGAGGCGGGACTGCTTCCGATAACCCGGCCAAGAGAAACCGTGGCAGGCCTCCTGGTTCGGTGAAAAGACAGCTGGATGCTCTAGGTTTTATTCTTATTGTTTTGATCATTTTCTGCGATTATCTATATATAGATTTATTATGCTAGAGTGCTTATGAATTTCCTTTTTCTGTGGGCAGGAGCCCCAGGAGTTGGTTTCACTCCTCATGTAATTACGGTGGATGCAGGAGAGGTAAGTTGATAATACCGTCTTGGTAATGTTACAAAAGAGAAAACAAGAACAAAAACCTAAGCTAATGTTTAACTCGCTCACTTGAACTCATTTACAATATCTGTTGAAAACACTTTCAACTTTGCTGAGTTTAGTTTTGGATACTCTGGAAGATGAGTTGTATGCAACCTTGAGATGGGACTGTGGAAATAATTCTTTTGTGAATTAGTTATGAGTGTTTCATGTACTAGAATTGAATAAGAAGCTTTTTTTTATCAAGTGGTGAGGATAATTTGGTCATTTAGTGTGTTTTGTAAAAGCTTTAGAGTCAACATGGAATAATCAAGCATTAATAACTTTGAGGGGAGAAAGTCCTTAACATTATGATATATGGTTATTCAGATATGCTCTCTGTTATCCTGAGATAAGCTGTAAGCAAGGAAAGTACAATTTGGTGCTTTCAAGTTGATGTAGAACAGCTAACAGATGAGTTTCTAGAACGGAAAGAGTGCCAAATTCTACAAGAGGAAGCCTTTTGCAACTATTTAATTCAGGAAGGATATTTTAATTGGGGATTGTGTTAAGATTATTAAGATGATTTATTAGGAGTGAATTGTCTTGTTGGAAGATTATGATTTTGGTTTTTAGGAGTAAATTTTGTGTGGAACATTATGCTGCTGATGTGTAGGAGAAAATTTTAAGGGAAGATTATGATGCTGATTTTCAGGAATAAAATTGAAGATTGTTATGCTGATTTTAGGAGTATTTTGGACAGGAGTTCATTACAATAGCTGTCACCGCCCTATAAACAAATGGGTGTTTTGTTTGTTAGGCAGCAGGTTGAATAAAAATATAGAACTTTTCCTCTTGTATTGAGCTTCTTTCTTGGAAATTTGTATTTTCCGTGGACTTAGTTAAGTACTAGTCTAGTTTATGCTAACTTGCTACATCACAATTGGAGGGGCTTGCCAGCTTTTTTGATAGAACTTGGATTTATTGTGAAAGAGTTGTTGGTGAATATTTCCTTAACAGTTAATTAGTTCTTTTAATTGCATAAAAATAAACGACATAGTTGCTCATATGTTGCATGTTAACCAAAGAAACTATGCTGCTTAGCCTATACTTAATTAGCTTGAGGATTATTTCCCTCATTTATCTCATCTATGCTGGTCAATAAAGTATGTGAATAGAAGGTTAATTGGTTTATTACTGAAGAACAAATAAGTTGTGTAGGATTTAAGACTTTTCAGTTCTAATGATGCAATCTTACTCAAATCGTTTTAAATGGTTCTATATTGTTGACTTAGCTCTCCTAGCAATTAGAATATGAGTCCGCGAGTGAGTGCAAATGCTTATTGCATTGCAGTAAGGACAAAGGAACAACATTAAACCGCAACACTTTGATCTTGAAGAACTAAAACACTCCTTTTAAGAAGTCAAATTCGTGAGTCTTGGATTTGCTAAATATGCTCAGTGCTGCTCCAAATCCTCCTCTTCAGCCCCATGGATCAAAGGAGTATTTTGCTGATATTAAGTGTCCTGTTGTGATTCCCCTTTGAGGTATGGCCTTTCACAAGTGAGGTGTATAAAAAGAAATTTAAAGGAAAAAAAAACAAAAAACTGATCTGGTACCACCATTTGAGTTTGGATATGGTCTAGTTTAGGCACTAGGTTTTACTGGAGCTTTGAAGCCTTTCATATAATGATGTGATGCTGCAAAACTGTTGGTTTGTTTCTATAGGATTTCTGGTTAAGATACCTTGTTTTCTTATGACCTCTTTTCTTTATTGAATTTTCACTTTTTTCTAACATTTAGGTTCCACTTTATTTAATTTCAAGAGCATCCCTTGGAACATTTATATCTTGGCTTAATATAACCCATGTCAATACCCACCAGTTGCTTGCCGAGAATCTCAAAACCATATACATAAGCAGGGCCATCCTTGCTTAGTTCAATTGGGTGCGACTTGGGAGGCCTAGAAATTATCATGGGCCTTTATTGAAGCAAAAGATTGAGTTTCACCTTTTTGCAGCACAATCATTGATATGAATTTCTCTCTTTACACTATTGATATGTCTTTATAAATTTGTTGCCAATTTCATATTTACTCATGCATGCATATGTATTTGTATCCAGTAATTTTCATATAATTCAAAACTATTAAAGGATATTGAACAGTTGTGTTAGCTGTATCGTGTCTTAAAGTTTTTAAAAAATGTTGCACTGCTGTGTCCGTGATGTCATGTCAATGTCCACGCTTCACAGCTTATCATGTTTGTGCTTTCTTATTGAATTTTCTGCTCCTCCTTCATGCAATTTATTTTGTGCTATTTTTATAATTTATCTTTCTATTCTATTTGCATTTTAAAATCAGTATATTTCTAATGCAAATTGTGGCTTTTGTTAATTTGTGTGCATGAGCATAAGAGATTGCGAATTAGGTTTCCTAGGGAATCATTGCTTTTATGTCTATATAATATAATAGGTATGAGTGTCTTTTAGTCACCATTTCATTAGAAGGATATATTTTATGTATAGCAATCAATAATCAATCAAAACTTGAAGGTTGTCACCCCTGAACACCAAATTACTATAGAATCTCTTTTTCTAGGATTTATTGCCAAAACAATTAACTTTTCGAAGTTCTATTTCCCAACTTGATGCAAACTTGTTCTTGTCAATTACATTTGGGTTCTATTTGGAAATTATATATGAATTATATATGTATTTATTATTGTTGTTGTTATTATTACTATTATTCTTTTTCTGTGTGTGTGGAATGAAGAAGACTGAAAAAACCTTTCTTTGCATTGGGCTTTGAAGAGAACACAAGATAAAAATAGGTGTACAAGCATAAAGTTAATGTTTAACAGTGGCATTCCTCTGTACTAGATTATGGTTAAGAGTCTCGATACATATAAGAAGTGACTTGGTAGGCCGCCTTGAATTTGTTTTTTTCAGTATCCCTTTAGTTCTCTTAGACCTAGGATCGTTAAGGAACTTCATTCATTGAGGAAGATATTGATTTGTGTTTTTCTTCTCATCTTTTGCAGGATATAGCGTCAAAAATTATGTCTTTCTCCCAGCAAGGGCCTCGAACAGTTTGCATTCTATCTGCTATTGGTGCCATCTGCAATGTCACCCTTCGACAACCAGCAATGTCTGGTGGAACAGTGACATATGAGGTGTGTGGTTCTTAATAACCTTTCTGGTGATGATATGCACTATGGTTAGGCTTACCAATAATGCATAAATGTTCTTTTTTCTGATGAAGAAAGATCCAGATGTTTGCTGAATATGCAAGATGATGTTTGCATTTAGATCTGTGAAATATAAAAAGATTTAGATGCGTACATTATAAGTAAGCATTTACCACTGCATGTTCTTCTTGACATCCATTGGTTGCACAACTGGGTTAAAAGCCTCATTGATCCTCCAAAGATATGCTGAAGTTAAATATCAGTTATCCTATAGTTATTAAATGCGAAAGGCGGTGCGAGGCGACATGGCCTCTAGTGCCTGAGGTGAGAGGTGGGGCGAGAGGTGCTCTCGCCTTTTTGAAGCAAGGCGCTAAAATAAGAATTTATAAAATGTATTATGTATTTAATAAGAGTAGAGAACCTATAGGATATGCAACAAATATAACATGATAAAATCCAACTCAAGTTAATCAAGTTTTAAGTACAATAACTGCAAATCATTACAAACAAAAAGTCTTAATAGAAAAATAAAAATCATCAATTATCTATAATTCTAGACCAAATTGTTCGCTAGGAAGTGGTGCTGTAGCGGCCAATTGTTGGGACTTGGGAAGGGTTGAGGAATAAGATAGGCAAGTGATTTTTGCACCCTTATTTTCCTTTGTTAAGTTGTTGTCCGCTTGCTAGGGTTTTTTATAAGTGTATTCTGGTTTCTTTATTCTTTCTTCTTCTTCTTCTTTTACATTCGGGAATTTGACGTTGAAAACTTTTAAAAAAATTGGTTTCACAAAGGTGCGCCTTTGCTTGCCTCTCGCTTGAGAAAAAGGCGAGCAATGGTGTGCCTCTATGGCGCCTTTCTAAATCGCCTTGCCCGGGGGAAGAAAAAGGCGATTTTCCCCTCGCCCTTGTCACCTCTCGCCTTTAATAACTATGAGTTATCCTAAAGGTGATTTTTCCCCATAATGCATCATTCTCTTTTATTAATTAGTGATTTGTGTCTACTTCTTATTTCGTGGATATTCCCCTCTTTTTCTGAAACTAGTAGTGGCAGTAGTATGATAATTTGGACTAGCTTTATTGAATTACTGATACCTTACATAGTTGGATGCATGGTTTGGAATAGTTTTGATATATTGAAGTGGGATTAGCATATAGAAGCGATGAGAGTGAACTGAATTCGTGAATAAGACTAAAGCATGTCATTTAATGCCTTGTTTCTGCTTCACTTCTGCCTATCCTTTAATAATGTAGCTTTCCACATCTGTCTTTCATTTTTTTTGAGAATTCTACATGGAAACTGTACAACCATGGTCATTTTTGAAATTCCATGATCCCCCCAAAATGTCGTTTTGTGCCATTTGGTGCCATATAAGACAGCTGAATAACACTTTAGCTTCCATACCTGTCATTGCTGTCATATGTTCAATTTTAGAGATTCTTTAACATTTAAAATATAGTTTCAGGTATTGACATTACATAAATAACAAAATAATTCTAAGCTCTGTTGCAGTGTACCTCATTTATCAGTAGGTACTGACTATATAGTGTACAGCGAGAACACAATTTCCATTATGGTAGCAATTATAATGAAGGAAGGGAAGATGGGATGTCTTTTGGCATTGGCATTTTCCATGCCTAGAGTGTACTAAAGTTTTGAGCTATCAACTGAAGTAGAATAGGGAATTTGGGAATTTGATTTGCACCTGTCATATATAGGTGACAAACACATGGACCACAAAATATGCCACGTTTAGAATTTTGTGAGAATTTAGAAGGAAAGGTGAAAATTTATATCTTATATTATTTTAGTGAGCTGGTTAAGGTCTAGCATTTAAGATTCCTTTGTTCCAGGGCTTAGCGTTTGCTGTCTTTGATTAATATCTGGAATTGGTTTATAACCTTTAGCCCATTGGAATTTTATTCTGTGAGATCATGTATAATAGCCTTAGTTTGGAGAGTTATAGCAAATAAAATTCTTATGTATATGGTTGAGGATTCCTTCTCTCTCAAAAAGTATCTGAAATTGGTTTATTACCTCATCGAGCATTTGATTGGATAAGGAATCCTAAGAGTGTATAATAGTCTTAAGAGAATTGCTGAGTGTTACTTTCAAGCTATTAAATCATTCGGTTAGCATTAGGAAACTCAAGCAGGCTATGAACATGGATCTGGATGTAGAGTCCTGTGAACTACACCTGCCTTCTGGAGATGATGTTTTAATACTTTTCAGAAGTCAGGAAAAAAAAAATAATTTGCACTCAGTAGTGCCTGTTTTGCTGGAAAAAGAAACGCATAAAAATATGCCCAGGAAGGGGCTCAAATGTCTGTTTGGTGAGAAGTTTGACATGGAACATGCTTTAGCTACATTAACATGAGCTACATGTCCTAGGTCTATGACAATGGGTTGAAATTGTATCAGTCTTAAGCTTTTCTGGTTGAGCAATAAATGATATTTTGGCATTTAATATATGTAGCTTGATGGTATGAGATGAGAGACTTGGGTAGTATCCATGGTCCATTAGGTTCATTTTAATTATATTTGTATTCGGTTTTTGTTTTAGAAAGTGTCAATAGTTGACTAGAATATCGTAATCGGTCAAAAATTCTATATCTCATACTCATACATAGTTATTAAAGGAGATTGCCTTTGTTGCCTAAGGTGAGAGGCGACGAGGGCGAGGGACCTTTTCCTCCCTTGGGCGAGGTAGTTTAGAAAGGCGCCATAAAGGTGTGTCTTTGCTCAACTTTTTCTTAGGCGAGTGGCGAGCAAAGGGCGTGCCTCTGTGAAGCTAGGTTTTTCAGTTTTCACAAGTTTTCAATGTTAGATTTCAAAATAAAAAAGCCCAGATTGAAAAAAAAGAGAGGGAAGGAAAAAAAAAAAGAAAAAATCAGAATACACTAAAAAAATCCCAACAAGTAGACAACAGCTTAGCAAAGGAAAGTAAGGGCGCCAAAATCACTTATCTATCTTATTCCTTTACCCTTCCCAAGTCCAACAACCAGTTGTTGCAACACTAGTTCCTGACGACCTGTTTGGTTTAAACTTATGGATTTTTGACAATCTTTAGTTTTCTTTTAAGACTCTTTGTTTGTGATGAGTTGCTCTTATTGCATTTAGAATTTGATTAACTCGAGTTTGATTTTATCATTTTATATTTGTGACATATCCTATAGGTTATCTACTCTACCTACATTGAAACTTATTAAATGCATAATATAGTTTATAATAATTTTTATTTTAGCGCCTTGCTTCAGAAAGGGGAGCACCTCTCGCCTCGGGCACTAGAGGCCTTGTCACCTCACACCGTCTTTTGCATAGAGTGGTAGATTGTGCTACTAGAATCCTTTTGAGTCGATAAAAATTTATGTACTCCTCTTATATAAATATTAAAAAGAGTTGATCATTGTGCGAACAATATGTTGTGTTTTGTAAATTCGCCTAAGGCTTTGGAGTGCAACACATTTCATTTGCTGCTGCCGCTGCTGCTCCTATTACTAATTTTTTATAATTTCAAAATCAGAGATCTTCTGGAACTAAAATCTGGTACTTTGTATTGCCCATACCTTTTCCATGTTATAGTGTTCTGGAGGACTGCCTACAAGTTACAGGATGTCCATGAAATTGCTAAAACACCCCTTAACTGAAATTCGGCTTCCTTTGGTGTGCAGCATACCATCTTCCACCCAAAAACATCTGTGTCTTGCCTTGTAGCATATTGCCCAGCGCCTGCCAATTCTGCCTTGCTGCTAAGTGCATCAGCCACTTGGTTGGTCCTGCCCGGCTTGTACTTCAGCACCATGTCGAACTCAGCCATGAAGTCCTGACACTGAACCAGCTTAGGACTTTGTTTCTTCTGGGAAGACAAGCTATATGATTTTAGTTAATCACTGTTTAGGGCTGTGAAGTGTCTTCAAGTGAGGCTGCTTCAGTCTAACACCTTGTTTAAACTTGCTGTGCTCCATTCTTGTCTGCATCCTGAGACAGCCTAAATAAAACTGATAAGTCTCCCTCTGTGTAAACAAACTCATCACAGCATAACTCATGTTAAATTGACTGAGACCAATTGTAATAGGGCTATTACATGAGAACTTAAGTCACCTGCATCTAAGAGTTTTGGACATAGTGCTTCTATTATGCAAAATTGGAGGGTCTCTTGTGAAAGGTGTGAGAGACTTACTGACTCCTGATTTCTTGGTGGATTTTGTTCATGATCTATATCGATGGATAAGATCAATGACAAGAACATGGTGGATTCACTTGGTGCTACACTTAGATCAATTTCCTTCAACTGATCAAAATAGTGCATATGCTTGAATTCTTTGGATTCTAGTATACAATAAAAAATGCTTTTAACCATTTACAAAATTGTTAAAGCTTTGTTGTTATGATCTTGATCCATCTGTTATTGAATATTTTCTCTTCTTAATTGTTATTCCATTTCTTTAATTATCCGGTCACTGCAATTTCTGCAATAATTATGTCATTTATTCCTATATCACCCTATCCTTGCCTTCAACGTAAATGGCTGAAAAAACCATGATTTCCCCTAAATTAAGCTGATTGATGCTCATCATACTCTGCCATGTTCTTGATCTCTGCTGTGGTACATCTTTACACAATGTGCTTCTATCTTAACATTTTCCTCCTTTCATCTGGAAATTTAGAAATTTAGCTCTAGATCTTATTCTTCCCTTGCCTTCTCTAGGAACTTGTCCTTCTGCCATGATAATAACATGGTCTTGTGAAAGCCTGACATTTTAAGGTTTTCATACTGTAGTGAGATTGCACCATAAAAAATAGTGGCTAGGAGCGTTGTTCCCTTGAGGCTTTGTTCATATGTTCTCACCTTTAGGTTGGAAGAAATATATTTTGCATAATAAATGCACCACGGTCCTCCATTCATGTAACTTGAAATTTAATGTCTGTATTTTGTTTTGCCTGGATATTTGGTGGCTGGAGCTATATCTTCTCCGTTACTTTCTCTGCAATAGTTGGAATTTGCGCTTAAAACATATCGTATAGTGGGAGAATACTTGAACTTCTGGAACATAATATTTTCTTTGAACCTTGATTGAAGTGTTTTTCAAGGGTTTTCATCCTTGATAGAAAGATTCATTGTTTTCTGTCCTGATACTTTTCTTTCAAATGCCATACAACGGTGACTTGGTATTGCTGCTGAGTGTTATGGGCCTGCCAAGCCAATGCCTCCTTGACTTGCTTGCATATAATAACTTAATGATAAACGTGTCTTCGATTGCTTGAAATGTATTATGGTGCGTTCTCAGAACATTATTCCAATATAGTCTAGCTCTTGCAAATTGCAGAACACTGGTGAAAATGTTGAGGTGTTAGTCCTTTATAGTAGTTATGCTGAACATTAAAGTGACATGGAAGTAGCTATTATTTGTTGCTACTGGATTTAAGTAACGCATTTTTTATCTGAAATTGTCTTCGATTATTTTCATGTGCGTAATTCATCATTTGGGAATGTGGGAAGTTTCTATAAATTGCAAAAATGTTGATATTAGTTCATTGGCTTTTAAGATGCTGATATTAGTTCATTGGCTTTTAAGATGCTACAAATGAAACCCCAACCCATAGGTAATTGAGGTTGAATTTGGAGTCAGCAGTCCTCATTTGTTGTGTACATGTAATGGCCAAATGACTGTCCTATCCTTTTCGTTACTTAATATGCTAGCGTTAAATGTGGTGTGAAACCTAATCTAAATTATTTTTTAGCTTCTGTATAATGGTGTCTTCACTGATTTGCAGGGGCGATTTGAGATTATCTCCTTGTCAGGATCCTTCCTTCTGTCAGAGGGTAATGGTAACCGCAGTCGAACTGGTGGTCTGAGTGTGTCGTTGGCTGGATCAGATGGTAGGGTATTGGGTGGTGGAGTTGCTGGAGTGCTCACAGCAGCATCAACAGTTCAGATTGTGGTGGGCAGCTTCATTGCGGATGGGAAAAAATCGAAGTGTGGGTCGTCTTCTACACAACCTTCACATATGTTGACTTTTGGTGCTACAGGGACAGGAGGGGGAGGGGGGGCTAGTCCTTCCCCAGGTGCTTCGAGTGAGTCAGGTGAGGAGAATGACAATAGTCCTCTTAATCGTGGCTCAGTACCTTATGGGAATGCTGGTCAAACAGTTCAGAATATGCCAATGTATTCGACTATGGGTTGGCCAAACAACATCAAAATGCTTCCCAATTAGCCTCACATCTACGTTTCAGTTGTGTGGATTGGTTAGACAGGTTGGTTGCAAAATGCTAACAGCAGCAGCAGCAGCAGCAGCAGATTGTAGGATCTTATATAATATTTATGGCTTTTGCATCCCAGGTGATTAGATTTTCTTCATTTGTTGTTTTTCTTTTCTTCTGTAGCTTTCTTAGTTTTGAGTTAGATCGATCCTCTGCAGATTCAAAAAATATGGTAATTGATTGCAAGCAAGGCATGTGCGTCTTCTGTGTATCACTTTTAGTATATTCTAGCATAATTTTCTGAAATTCTGACCACATGTTTTGGTTTTATTAGAAACAAACCAGTCCACCCTATAATTGAATGAAAGATCCAAGAAAGCACTCATGCATTAATTGTTTTTAAATGTTTGAAGTGCCTCTCCTACTCGATGTGCAAAACAGGATTTGGAGTGGAACTTGAGTATTGATTTTTTAACAGAAAACAAATATCTTAAGTATATTGCTTTAGTGGATCAATGTTTTGTGCAAGGATCGTCCGATGATAGGTGCGACGAAATTTTAAAAATTTTTCATCACATGAATTATCATTCTAGAATTCTTTTCATGCTTCATTAAATTAGATCTATTAGAACAGTGAGGAAGCTTACTTCAAGTAGATCTATTTTGGAAACAAACAAATTGACTAGATCAAACTACGATGATTGATTTAGAAGCCTAAAAGTCATTATTGACTCGAAAAACATACATATGCCCGTAAAGTTCTTTGAATTTAATATCTCAAGATGTTGAGGATAGGATAAATGGAAGGTTCATACATTGGGTGGAGGATGACCTTCAAACTTGATGTCTCATAATGGATTTATGACTTATGAGCTCCAAAGTCTTATGAATACATGAGGCATGCATACAAAATCTTCTTGCACTTAGAAGAGTTGTATGCGAAGCAAACTAGGCAAGAATGTTTCATGCAGTCCAAAGAGCTCTTTAGGATTAGGATAGTTGAGGAATCAAGTATGCATGACCACATTCTAAAGATGATTGGACTCACGGAAAAGCTTGAAAATTTAGATATGGTTATGTGCAATGAAATCCATGTGGATTTAATCCTCTAATCATTGCCTAGATTCTTTGACCAATTCGTTATTAAATTTAACATGAGTAAGCAAGAAGTGACAATCAATGAATTGGTCAACATGTTGGTCATGGGGAGGCTATTGTGAAAATGGATAAGCCTTTAATAGTTGTCTCATCTTCCCAATTTGAGATCAAAAAAGGTAAAAAGAAAGGGGTAAAGGAGAAGAAAGCCTATTCTTGAAAAGGAAAACAACCAAAGAAGGCGTCCAAAGGAGGTGAGAAGAAAAAAAGGTTGATGCGAAGGATGCAAATTGCTTATATTATGAGGAACACGATCATAAGATATGAAATTAGAAGGAGTATCTTGCATTTTTAGGAGTCGATATGTTTTTTGTGGAAGTAAACTTACCAATGTATTCTTCTTCATGGGTATTTGATACTGCATGTGATTTTCATCTTTGCAACTTATTGCGAGGGATGGAAAGAAGATGGAAGTTAAATGATGGGGATATGATCTTATGTTTGGGCAATGGAGCAAGAGTTGCGGCAAAAATCGAAGGCATAGAAAAGTAGAACTTTGAGAATTCTTTCACTATACTAGATCCTTATTATTTTGTACTATCATTAATAAAGAATATCATTTTCATTTCTGTTATAAATAAAGAAGGATTTAATTTTTCAATCAAGAATGAGAAACTTAGTACAATAAAGAATAGTTCTCTTATTGCATGTAATATTTTAAATAATGGATTCTACATGCTAGATTCCCAATAATAACTCATGCATATTCCACAAAGTAATAAAAGAAAGTAGGATAATCAAGAAAATGACTATCTATGGCATGTAGAACTTAGATATATTTTCAAGAATAGGATGATTAAGTTGGTTACCTCAAATTCACTAAATACTAGTAGCTCAAAATACATACTCATTTTTGAGTCATGTTTAAAAGAAAAAATAATCAAGGCCCGATTTGTGGGAAATCTAGAGTGTGCCATCTGTTCTTTGGATTTGATCCATATAGATGTGCGTAGACCATTAAGAGTCAATGCAAAAAGAGGATTTTCTTTCTTTATTACCTTTGTCAATGACTTTACTCGATTCAAACACATGTATCTTGTGAAGTATAAGTTTGAAGCTTTTGAAAACTTCAAAGAATATAGGCAAAAGTAGAGAAGCAACTTGGACTTAGTATTGAGAATCTTCGATCCAATCAAGGGGGTGAATACCTAAGTGCCGAATTCTTGGATTATTTTAGATAGAATAAGATTTTCTCACATTAGACATCCCCTGGCACATCGAATGTAAAACCCAAATATTGTTGGACATAGTGCATTCTATGATGAGTTTTACCGATATTCTTATTTCTTTTGGGGGTTTCACCCAAACCACGATGGTGAATTTATCAAATATAGTACCTTCAAAGTTGGTGCCTGGAACCTTGCATGAGATGTGGTGTGGCAAAACATCTTTATCTTCATCTTTATCTTCCTATTTTAGGATTTACGGGTCTCCTGCCATGTCAAGAGAACTAAGAGACTAGCAAAGGATAGTTAGTTGGATTCTAGATTCATATTATACAAATTTGTGGGATACCTTAGAAAGTTCACGGGTTATTACTTCTGTGATCTCTTAGAACAAAAGATATTTATTTCAAGGAATATTACCTTTTTGGAAAGGGAATTTCTGTTAGATAGAAAAGATGTCATTGAATTTGATGAAGTTCAAGATGATCATTCTATCCCATAAATAATAGAAGTAATAGGGCATTTACAACCCACTGCACAACTTCATAGAAGTTCCTATCAGATTAAGAAGCAACCAAAAAGGTTTGAATTCATCCATTTGATAGGTCAAATGGATAATGATCTAAGGAGCTATAAGGAAGCCATGCCGAATATAGATTCAAGTTATTGGCTTGATGCCATGTAAACTAGAATAGATTTCATGTACTTTAAAAAGATGTCGACCTTGATAGATCTACCAGAGGGTATAGTACTTATTGATTGCAAGTGGATCTACAAATGCAAGCTTGGAGTAAATTGCGAGGGTATTGAAAGCTATGGTGAATGTAAGGATCCAAGGGCAACAAAATTCAAGTTTTTTTCAATAATTGAAAATAACTTGATTCATCAACACTCCAACGATCTACTTTTTCTAATTAAAATGGATTCAACGAAGAAGAACAATTAACTTAATGAACTTTCTTGAATAAGTAATGGAAGATCCAATCTTCTTTCTCTAAGTGCTCCATTTGGTCTCCTTTTGAAACCTTCCTTTTTGTTGCAACCATAGCTTCCAAAATGGCTTGGACATGCAGCAATGGTCATGCAAGAGTAGCTGTTTAGCAGCAACTTTTGTCCCCAAAATTGTCGCATATTGCTTGAGCAAATACTTTCAATCACCAACTTTGCCTATATTTTTAATGCCCTAATTGTTGTACCTCTAAGTGTTGTCCACACACCTCATAACACATTTTGAATCTTTAACTCAAGCTAAATGGTAGAAGGTGAAAGAAGACTTGAAGAGAGAGACAGAAGAGAGGTGGTTGCTTGGAGAAGGGAAAAGAGAAAATCTTTGGAAGGAATTTTGGTTACACCAAATGTGAGGGAGAGAGAGTAAGGGTGTGGGCCACTTGTGTTCTTCTTAAGATATTTATAATGTGTGATGGAAGCATCTAGAACATCCAGCCACACTAGCCATGCTTTGTTGGAATAGTGCCCTATAGCCAATTAGATTAACATATAAACTATTTCACTTGTGATACAATCTTAATTGAATGATATTCATTATAAATGGCCATCTTTGTCTTATGCTTAATATATTTCACTAGCACTTGGCTGAAACCTTTAGATCACATAAAACTATGGGACTTGGTTGTACACTGGGTGTTGATCATGAAACAAGTCTTACACAGTTGAGATCATAAAATATTTCAAGTCGTAGAATCTTATAAGACATGGTATTTAAGATTCAGATAGACTTGCATTAACGATGCTTAAATGATAAATCCAAGAGGCTGGATATTGCTCCATTTCATGATCAAACAATGTTAGACATGGGTGTATGTTAGTGAGTGTTTGTTAGAGAACAAGTTCATTGAAGGCACGCCCGAAGAATCCATTAGATATCTATAGTGGCAAGTCAGTATTGACAAGTTCTTCAACTTATGGTAGTACATATAATTAGTCTTTAAACTTGAGCATCTATAGTAACCTTGTGTTTAGATTCTCATGCTTTGATTCTTCCTTGACCACTTTGCGGGTCTTATAGTTGAGCTTAGATATGAGTTACTTAGGCATGAAGGTTTGTGAGATCCAAGATGAGATTCATTTCATCTCACTGTGAAGGGCAAGTGCATTTTCTATATATTCTATAATGATTGATTCCATAAAATTCTTGTGCAAGGTTGTATGAAAATTTGAAAAAGGAGTTTTCCAAATACAAGGTCATAAAGGGGGATCGAACAATGGGAATGGA
Source organism: Jacaranda copaia (assembly GCA_014898725.1). Lineage (NCBI taxonomy): Eukaryota > Viridiplantae > Streptophyta > Magnoliopsida > Lamiales > Bignoniaceae > Jacaranda > Jacaranda copaia. The sequence goes on from JACGDI010005716.1 coordinate 643,683, forward strand.
AATTTAGGGAGTTGACAAATATCTTGCCCTAGGCCTCTTTTAGGAAATAGGAGACGAAATGATCATATTTGCATGGAAAGCATAAAGCTAAAATGTTTCTCTAAAAGCATATTTATTTTGGACAATTAGTTAGGCTCCATGGACTTAAGGTTGGACATCAACCATAGACATTGGGTATTTTTCAATTAATAAATATTAATTAAATTGAGTTATTAGTTTAAAGGAATTTAAACTAACCTAAATATTTCGATAATCTAAATATCACAAGAGTTGTGAGCGCATGTGCAATGGATGGTAGAACCTAATGGGTCACACATAAAAGCTAATAGGAAATCCTATTTGATGAAGGGCATTTTCTAAGAGTTAGAAAATTCCTCTTGACCAACTTTGTGGAGGAAAAATGGTTGGCTAATTTTTAGTCATTTTGGCTTGATCGATTTAATTGTTAAATTGATTTAAATAATTTAAGAAATTAAATTAGACCAATTAAATTAAGGAGTTAATTTAATTGATTCAATATGACTATCAATTATTCAAGGTAACTTAAAGAGTCACGTTGACACATTCTAGCTCAAGTAGTTAAGCTAATTGACTTAAAAAGTTAAGTAGTGACCTATTAATTAAATTAAGGGTTAGTTTAATTAAAGTGAGAAATTAATTATGGAAGAAAAATTCAAATAAAGGAGTTAATTTGAGGTGCATTTAAGTTTATTTGGATGACATTTCATGAGAAGAAATGAAGATTCCAAATAAAATTTAAATATAAGTGAAATTAAAATTTCACATGCTTCTTGCCTTGCAAGTTGGCGCCAACCTCATGGGAGGGTGATGCCAATGCCAACTTGCATCACACCTCTCTCTCTATAAATAGAAGAGAGGTGGCCAGTCAAAGCATGCTTGCATCTCTAGTTGTTTGATTCTATTTTTCCCTCCAATTTGTGTGATTCACTCATGTTTTGAAGTTTCACACTTCTTCTTCATCCTCCCTCCTAAAAATTGGCCTTCACAATTTCTTCTATTGTTAGTTTTCTAGCTAACTAAGGAGTGATTGGGATTTGCCTATGGTGTGTGGATCATCACATTAGAGGCTAGACACTTGGATAGCTTTGTTTTTAGATATCCACCACAAGGGTAGAAATTTTGGAGCATTTATTCTAGACCTTTCCGGATTCACTTGTTGTTGAATTTTTTGGTGAAGCTTCCACAAGGTGTTGTGGAGGTTGTGTCGAAATTTGAGCAAATTTGGAGATGGTTTGGTAGTGCAATTGTTGCCAAGTTGCTTCTGTGCCAAAGGAAGACAGCTTTGAAGTGTTCAAGTGTTTCCTCTACTCTACCTTGGAGTGTTGAGCAATCAAGGTATTATCTTCTTCCAAATCTAATTTACAGCATGATTTCATCCTTGGGAGGTGCGTAGTCAAGTTTTGATTTAGCTTTAATTGCTTTATTTCATGGATCCTTGTGCTACACATTCCTTCAAGTGGTATCGGAGTACATTTCATGCTTTATTTTGGACTTTTGATTTATTGATTCATGTGATGAATTCTTCTACACCTCCAAATACTTGATCCAATTTATGGATTGAAGTATTAGGATTATGTTGCTTGTGGCTCCTTTGATGATGAATTGAAATTATGCTAATATGTGTTTTAGGAGTTAATTCATGTGTTAGTATGTTTCGATTCATAGTTGCTAATGTCAAATGTTGATTTAGCATTGGATGATATTATATGTTGATATAGCATGTTAAATTTGGCCTTAAGGTATTTTGGTCATTTTTGGATCCAATTGGATTGGAGATTATTGGAGATTTTTGGAGAATATTGATTCTCACTTAAACTTGATTTTTGAAGCATGTTTGAGCACTTGAAATTTCATTTTTAAAAGGTATTTTAGATCTGAAAATTTGTTTATAATGTGTGATTTAGTGTTTAAGAGGTGTCTTAAATTTTGTGGTGCACACAAATTGAGCTAAAAACCATGTGACTCAATCATAACCTTGAAATAGAGCAATTTGTTGGGTACTAGCTGAGCAACAAATGCACACTTATCATGCGATTGTGCGCCCAAGCTGAGCAGCAGTGGCCAATTTTAGTTTTGGATGAGTCTTGATGTGTTTTTGTGTTCTTTTTGTGACCAAAAGTGAACTAAATCATGCTTGATACATGTACAAGTGTTGTGCAAGTTCTTAAAATTATGTTTGATATTTTTAACTTATTTAAAATCTAGTTAAAGTTAATCTTCAATATTGGTGCAAAAATGAGATGCATAGTTGTTACACTTATTTTTGCTAGTTAATTTATTGTTTATGAGATAAGTATTAAATTGTTGGAATTGAATGTGAATTCTTGGTTTATTTTTCATTTAATTATTGAATAGATGATTAATAAATGGGGATGATCATGAGCCTTTAATATTGATTTTATTTGTTTCAAGTTGTTGAAAAAGGTTGTTTTAAATTAGAGCTTGTATGCTATTTTGTAAAAGTTATGATAGTAGAATCACTAGGATTGATGATTTCTTTCTCTTGTAAATGTTGCAAGGAGACAAGAAGATCTTTGCAAGCAAGAAAATCCCTCAACTTAGAAAAGTCTAAGTGCTTTCAAATATTAAGTCAAAATGGATATAAATTAAAAAGAGTTTTAATTAATCCATGCTTTCTACTAATAGTATATAACATGATGATGCTACTATCTTTGTGTGATGTCACTTATCATGGGGGTCACACTTAGGTTGAATGCTGTGATCATATACTTAGCATATGATGCACCTTTGATTGGATGATTCCCATGCTTGCACACATAACGTGGCATGCATGGAAAGGTTTTGAATCAAAGTTTGATTGGTAAGTTTGACTTAACACCTAATAATGTAGAGGCGCACATCATGTGAATCTATATGAAAAGTGAGGCAAAGTATATCAAAGGTTACATAAAGATGCTATTAGCAAAAGTTGTTTACCTTTTGATTGTTTGTGAATGGCACTCATCACAAGGGTCCACTTACAAGTTTTGAGGACCTTGATTCTCACTAGAAAATGAGATTTCCTAAATTCTTCTAGGAGGTGAGGAATTTTATAAAATTGTGGGAGAAAAACTTGATTGAAAGTCCATAAACATGTTTTCAGTATCAAATATCTAATCACATGCTTATACTCTCTTTTTTGCCTTTGTAGATTTTTGAAATCTAAAAACAAATGGTTAAGAACCCACTTAATGCTACTCTGGAAACCAATAAACTAACTAGGCCTAACTTCCAAGATTGACTTAGAAACCTAAACATTATTCTAAATTCCGAAAAGAGGACTTTTATGTTTGATTAAAGTCCGCTGGATACCATTGGCGAGATTCCAAAAATGAGGCATGTGAAGTATTCATGAAGATGATGTCTCATGTTGTCTTCTATGTCTAATGAGCTCTAGAAGTTTCATGAGCACATGAAAATTGCTCACGAGATCTATTTAAAATTATAAGAGTTGTATGGTAGGCAAACTAGACATAAAAGGTTCTCATTGTCTAAAGAGCTCTTTAGGACAAGAATGAATAAGGTCTTAAATGTCAATGACCATGGCCTAAAGATGATCAGTCTTATCAAGAAGCTTGGTCAATTGGAGGTTGTCATGGACAATAAGCTTTATGTAGACTTGATCCTTCAATCATTGCCTAGTTCATTCGACCAATTTGTTGTGGACTTTAACATGACAAAACAAGAAGTAGCAATCAACTAATTGGTCAATATGTTGGTAACCGCTGAGGCGACAATGAAGAATAACAATCCTTTTATGCTTACTTCCTCATCCAAGTTTAAGGGCTCTAGGGGTGCTAGAAAGGGAGGTAAAAAGAAGAAAAGTTCTTTTTCTAAGGGAAAGCAACCCTTAAAAGGTTTAAGGGGAATCAAGAAAAGAAAGAGGCTAAAGTCGATGCTACTTGTTTCTATTATGGTGTGAAAGGTCGTTGGAAAAGGAATTGCAAGGAATAGCTTTACACTTTTGGGAAGGGTATGTACTTTATTGAAGTGCACTTGACGAAAAATTTTTCCTCATGGGTATTTGATACCGCATTTGGTTCTCATCTTTGTAATTCATTACAGGGGGTGAAAAGAAGAAGGAGTCTTAATGAAGGAGATATGATCCACGGCTTGGAAATGGGGCAAAAGTTGTAGCCATGGTTGAAGGCATAATCAAGTTAGACTTTGAGAATTCTTGCATTGTACTTGATCCTTATTTTATGTACTCAATCTTGTTAAGAACATTATTTCTATTCTTGTATTGAATAATGAGTGATATGATTTTTCTATATCTAATGGGAAGTCAAAAGCATTAAAGAATGGTTCTTTAATTGCATAAGGTACATTAAACAATGGATTGTACATATTGGATTCTCAACTTTCATTGTTGTATATTCAATCAAGTAAAAGAAATTAGATATCTAAGAAGATGCCATCTTATGGCTTGTAAGACTTAGAAATATTTCCAAAAATTAGATAAGAATGTTCGAAGCTCTTAAAGTACTAAATGTTAGTAGCTTTGAGAATCTTCCTACTTTTGAGTCTTGTTTAAAGGGAAAGATGACCAAGGCTTCTTTTGTAGGGCAAACAGAGCAAACCACAAGTCCTTTGGATTTGTTCCATGCATATGTTTGTGGCCTACTAAGAGTTAGTGTGAGAAGAGGCTATTCTTCTTTCATCACTTTCACTGATGATTATATTCAGTTCAGACATGTGCATCTAATAAAGTATAAGTTTGAAGCTTTTGAAATGTTCAAAGAGTATAAGAATAAAGTAGAAAAGAAAAAATGACTAAGTATTAAAGCTTTTTAAGTATTTAGTTCTTGGATTGTCTAAAGAAGAATAGGATTCTTTCACAATAGACTCCACCTCGCACACCCTAATATAATAGAGTAGCTGAGAGGAGAAACGTGCCATGTTAGACATAATACATTCCATGATGAGCTTTTCTAATGTGTCTATATCTATTTGGGGATTCGCCTTAGATTCGACAGTGAGGAAACTTAATATAGTGCCCGCAAAGTTGGTGCAAAAAATGCCGCATGAGATGCCGTATGGCAAAGTATCCTGTTACTCTTTCCTAAGAGTTTGTGGGTCTCGTGCTTATGTTAAGCAGTTAGTGGGAAACAAGTTGTTAGTAGATCCACCTTGTTCAAGTTTGTGGGGTTTCCAGGAAAGTCTTTGGATTATTATTTCTATGATCCCTCGAAAAAAAAGGTGTTTCTTTCAAGGAACGCCCACTTTTTGGAAAAGAAATTTCTATTAGATAGAAATGGCATTATTGTTAAACTTGATGAAGTTCAAGATGATCAACAAATCCTACAAGTGATTGAAACAAATGAGCATCAAGAGCCTTGTACACAACCTAAGAAGGTTAGATCGAACCACGAAGAAACTTGAAAGGTTTGGATTCTTTCATGAGATGGACCAATTATATAGTGACTTAAAGACTTATGAGGAAGCTATGTTGGGTATAGATTTAGGACATTGGCTAGGCATGATGAAATCCAAAATAGATTCTATATACTCCAACAAAGTATGGACTTTAGTAGATCTACTGAAGGGTATAGTACTCATTGGTTGCTAATGGAAGCGAAAGCTAGGAGTCAATGGAGAGGTTATGATCTTTAAGGTGCAACTAATGGTAAAAGGTCACACTCGAAGACTTGGTATTGATTTTGAGGAAAGTTTTTTACCAGTCGTAATGCCTAAGTCTATTAGGATTTTACTTGCTATAGTGGCATATTATGACTATGAGATATGACAAATGGATGTGAATGATTTCCTCAATGGAAACATTAAGGAAGAAATTTATTTAAAGTAACCACAAGGTTTTACATCCAAAGAGAGTAAGAAAAAGGTTTGCAAACTTGAGAGGTCTATTTATGGACTCAAATGGGTATCTCAAAGTTGGAACATACATTTTGATAAGACAGTCAAATCATTTGGCTATGTAAAAAATATGTATGAACCTTATGTGCACAAGAAGGCTAGTGGGAGTAGTGTGCAGTTTATTGTGCTTTATGTCGATGAAATTCTTCTCATTATGAGAGTGCACTAAAGCATTGTTATCTATATAATTCTCCATGAAGAATTTAGAAGAAGCATCCTATCTATTGGGGATATGTATCTATAAAGATAGATCGAGGAGGATGTTAGAGGCTTTCCCAAACACTACTCATTAATAAGATACTAAAGAGGTTTAGTATGGAAGAAAGGGATTCATCCTAATGAGGCACAGTCTTGGTCTCTTCAAGTCTATGACCCCTAATACTGATGATGAGAGACATAAAATGTCCCATAAACCTTTTGTGTCCACCATAAAGAGCATATATATGCTGTTCAATGTATTGGGGTGGATATAGCACATACTCTAAGTGTTACGAGCTACAACTTGACCCTAGTAAATGTCACTGGAAAGCCGTTAAAGCAATCCTTATGTACTTGAGAAGGACTAAGGATTTGTTCTTGATATACAGCAATAGAGAATTGAAACTTGAGGGGTTCTTGAGTTTTAGCTTCCAATATGATGTAGATGACCTAAAATCCACTTTTGGATTTGTATTTTGCCTCAATGGTGGTGCGGTGAGTTACAAGAGTTCCAAAGAAGACACCACAATGGAATCAACCATAGAGGTGGAATATATTGGTATTGCAACTTCAAAAATTGCAAATGATGGTGTTTGGATGAAAAACTTCATCTGAGAGTTGGTTATTATGCCTAGCATTGCTGAGCCTGTACTTATCTTCTATGACAACAGTGGTGCAGTGGTGCAAGCCAAAGAGCAAAGATCTCATTAGTGTTCCAAACAAATTTTGAGGCAATATCATTTGATCTATGAGATCATTGATAGAGGCAACATCCAAGTTGAAAGGGTAGCTTTAAAAAAGAATATGGTGCATCTATTAACTAAACCCCTAATGTAAATGGTCTTTAAAGGACATCTTAAGAATGTGGGTCTTAAGATTATGGGGAATTGGCTTTAGACCTAATGGGAGATTGTTGGAATAGTGCCATGCATCCAATTGGATAGATATGCTAACTATTTCACTTGTGATATAATCTTGATTGAATGATATTTGTTATAAATAACTATTTTCATCTTATGCTTAATATACTTCACTAGCATTTGGTTAAAGTATTTAGATCACACAAAATTATTGGACTTGGTCATGCGCTGGGTGGTGATCTTGAAATAAGTTTTACATGATCATGATCTTAAAATATTTGAAGTCGTTGAATCTTATGAGATAGGGCATTTAAGATTTAGATAGACTTGCATTAACGATGCTTAAATGATAAATCCAATGGGCTGGATGTTGCTCCATTTCATGAGCAAACAATGTTAAACATGGGTGTATGTTAGTGGGTGCTTATTAGAGAACAAGTTCATTAAAGGCCCACTCAGAAAATCCACTAAATAGCTGTAGTGGTAAGTTCTTTAGCTTACGCTAGTATATATAATTAGTCCTTAGACATGAGGATCTATAGTAACCTTGTGTTTAGGTTTTTACGTTTTGATTCTTTCTTGAACACTTTGCTGGTCTTATGGGTTGAGCTTGGATATAAGTTACTTTGGTATGGAAGTTTATGAGATCCAACATGGGATCTATCTCTTTGTCGTTGTGAAGGGTGAGTGTGTCTCCTATGTATACTATAATGATCGATTCCATAAAATTCTTGTGCAAGGTGGTATGAAAATTTGGAAAAGAAAATTTCCAAAGATGAGGTCATAAAGGGAAATCAAATATTGGGAATAGAAATGTCGTTATCGAGGTTATTGGGGAGCCGACAAATACATGCCCTAGTCATCTTTTGGGAGATAGGAGATGAAAGGATTGTATTTGCATGGCTAGCCTAGAGGTAGAATGTTTCTCCAAAAGCATATTCATTTTTACCAATTAGTTGGTATCTATAGGCATGAGATTAGATATCGATCATGGAGATTGGGTACTTTTTAACTAACGGAGATTAAATTAAGTTATTGGTTTAAAGGAGTTCAAATTAATGTAAGTATTTCGATATTCTAAATATTACAAGAGTTGTGAGCCTATGTCCATTGAATGATAGAATCTAATGGGTTATACTCAAAACTAATAAGAAATGCTCTTTGATGAAGAGTTTTTTCTAAGAGTTAGAAAATTCCACTTGACCAATTTTGTGGAGTAAAAATAGTTGTCTAATTTTTGGTCATATTGGCTTGATTTAAATAATTCAAGGAGTTAAATTAGACTAATCAAATTAAAAACTTAATTTAATTGGTACTACATGACTATCAATTGGCCAAGCTAACTTAAACAGTTTAGTTAACACTTTTTAGCTTAAGGAGTTAATCTAATTGACTAAAAGAGTTAAGTCAAGCCTAATTACTTAAATTAAGTGGTTAATTTAATTAAAATGAAGAATTAATTTTTGAAGGAAAATTCGAATAAAGGAGTTCATTTGTGGCGCATTCGAATTTACTTGAAACTTCAATACATGACTTAATCACACTTTTGGAAGGCAATTGGGAATCTTGCTTAGCTTACTCTCTTCATGGCTGGTCACATCTATATATAGAGAGGTTTGTGTGATGCTAGTTGGCATCACACCTCCCATGAGGTAGTTGCCAACTTGGCAACCAACTTGCCAACTATCTTGCATGTGACTATCACAAGCATTTAGATTTAATTTGTATCTACATTTCATCTCATCAAATATAATGCAAATTAATCCTAAATTAATTCAGATGAATTTCTTCATTTGAATTTCCCTCCAAAACCAAATTTTTAATTCAATTAAATGAACTCTTTAATTTCATTAATTGACTTCACTTAACTCCATAAGTCAATTAACATAACTCTTTAAGTTAAAAGGCATCAACTTAACTATTTAAGTTGACTTGTCTAATTAAATGTCACATGGCACCAATTAAATTAACTCCTTAATTTAGTTAGTCTAATTTAACTTTTTAAATTATTTTATTAATTTAACAATTAAATTAATCAAGCCAAAATGACCAAAAACTAGTTAAACATTTTCTTATCCAAAAATGTGTAGGATGATTTTCTAACTCCTTAGAAAATTTCTCCCATCAAGTAGAACTTCCTTTAGACTTTTGCATGTGACCATTAGGTTCATCCATTCATTAGACATGGCCTCACAACTCATTGTGATATTTTGAATATTAAAATATTCACATTAGTTTAAACTCCTTTAAACTAATAACTCATTCAATTAATCACTATTAATTGAAGACTACCTAATCTCCACAGTCAAAATCTAGCAACAAACCTATGGAGCCCAACTAATTAGATGAAATGAATATGCTCGTAACAAACTATTCTAGCTCTACGCCTACTAAGCAAATACAATTATTTCGTCTCCTATCTCCCGAAAGAGGCCTAAGGCAAGTTATTTGTCGATTTCCTAAAGCCTGATACTATGTTTCTATTCCCAATGTTTAATTCTGATTTATGACTTCATCTTTGAAAAATTCCTTTTCCAAATTATCCTATTTCTTTGCATAAGGACTCCTTAGAATTGATCATTATAGAATACATAGGAGATGCACTTGTCCTTCACCACAAAAAGGAGATAGATCCCATCTTGGATCTCACAAACATCTATGTCTAAGTAGTTCATACCCAATCTCAACCTAAATGACCTGCTACATGTTGGAATAGTACCCAACAAGCCAATTAGATTTGCCTTGCAACATTATTTCTTTGTAACACAATCTTGATTGAATGATATTATTTATGTCACCATCTTCATTTTATGCTCTTTATTACTTCACTGGCATTTGGATAAAACCCTTTAATCACACATGACTACAGTACTTGGTTATGCATTGGATGGTAATCTGGAATAAGTCTTATTCAGTCATGATCTTAAACCTTCCAAGTCATAAAATCTTACGAGACATGGCATCTAAGATTTAGATAAACTTATATTGATGAGGCATAAATCCAAGGATTGGACATTGCTCCATTCCATAGGAAACCCGTATGAGGTACATGTGCTTATTAGTGGGCACCTATTAGAGAACAAGGTATTGAAGACCCACTTGAAGAATCCACAACATAGCTATAGTGGCAAATTCTCCCGCTTATGTTAGTGTATATTATTAGTCCTTTGATTTGAGGATCCATGGTAATCTTATGTCTAGTTTTGATGCTTTCACTTTTTCTTGGTTACTTTGTGGACTGTTCAAGTTGAGATTGGGCATGAGCTATTTAGCATGGAGGTTTGTGATAACTGAGATGGAATCCAACTCCTTGTCTTTATGAAGGGCAAGCGTATCTTCTATGTATTATATAATGATTGATTCCAAGGAGTCCTTGTGCAAAGCAATATGACAATTTGGAAAAAGAGTTTTTCAAATATGAGGTCACATAATGAAATCGAGCATTGAGAATAGAGATAGAATATTTAGGCTATTAGGGAGCTGACAAATATCTTGGCCTAGGCGTTTTTTAGGAGATAGGAGATGGAAGGATCATATTTACATGGTACGCATAGAGCTAAAATAGTTCTCCAAAAGCATTCATTTCAGCCAATGGACTTGAGGTTGGACATTGACCATAGAGATTGGGTACTCTTCAATTAATGGCATTAATTGAACTAAGTCAATTAATTTAAAAGTATTTTAAACTAAAATGAATATATGATATTCAAAAGTCACAAAGAGTTGTGAGCCCATGTTCAATGAATGGTAGAACCTATTAGGTCACACACAAAATCCAATTAAGTTTCTTATTGATGGAGGAATTTTTCTAAGAGTTAGAATATTCACTCCTAGTAGACTAATTTTGAGGTGATCAATTTTGAGGTCAATTTTATCTTGATTAATTGAAGAAGTTAAATTATACCAATAATTAAAGAGTTAATTATTTGGTTCCATTTGATCTCTAATTGATCAAAGTTAACTTAAAGAGTTAACAAAATTAAGCTTAAGAGTCAAGCTTGTTGACTTAAGAGTTAAGTCAAAAGTTAATTAATTAAATTAAAGTGTTTAATTTAGTTAATGAGAAGAATATATTTTGGAGAGAAAATTCAAATTAAGAGTTCATTTGAGTTTGCATTTTAAATAATTTGAAATAAGATTCCAAATTAGATTGAAATGCACTTAAATTCAAATAAAATTTGAATTTGCATTTGTCAACTTGGCGTGCAAGTTGGCCACCCACCTTGAGGAAGGTGTGATGCCAACTTGGCATCATACCATACTCCCTATATATATAGATATAGAGGGGGCATATATTCAGCACTTGCATTTGGTGTGAACATTAGAATCTTTCACATTTCCTTCATTAAAGTTACTCTAAGCATTGCCTTACATGTTGAAGCTTTGCTCTCTATTCTTCGCCTACCTCAAAATTAGCCTTCATTGTAGATTTTCTCCTCTTTTTCTCCAGCTATAAGTGAGGAGAAATTTAAAGTTCAATTGGTGTGTGGATCATTACAATAGAGACAAAACAGTTGGTTCGCTTGGCCTTGGAAATCTACTTTGTAGAGTAACGGTTTTGATGAATTTTTTCTAGGAGATCCAGAACGTGATTTCCTCCACATTTTTTACAGTGTATCCATCAAGGTGTTGAGAAGACACATTAATTTTTTTCATGAGGTTTAGAGAATTTGGAGAAGAAAAAAGTTGCTCTCTTCTAGCTGTGTTGGTTTCTGGCTGATTTTGGATTGGTGAAAGGTTCACCATTTTCTCCTTGGATATTTTCTCATCAAGGTAATTCTCTACCTAAATATAAATCATGATCATGTTTAGATCCTTGTTAGCTTGAGTAGCCTAGTTAATTTTAGCTTTTAAATTTTCAATTATTAGATCTCAACGCTACTCTAGCTTGCACTGCGTGGTTAAGGAAAAGTCAAGGTATGAGAATCTAAATACAAGGTTACCATAGATCCTCAGGTCTAAGGACTGATTATATGTACTAGCATAGGATGGATAACTTGCCACTTTGGCTATCTACTGGATTCTCTGAGCAAGTTTTCAGTGAACTTGTTCTCTAACAAGCACCCACTAACATACACCCATGTCTAACATCGATTGCTTATGAAATAGAGCGACATCCAACTTCTTGGATTTATGTATTGTTAGTGTAAGTTTATCCAAATTTTAGATGCACTATCCCTTAAGATTCTATGACTTGAAATGTTTTAAGATCACAACCATGTAAGACTTATTTTATAATCACCACCCAATACATGACCAAATCTCGGAGTCTTGTGTGTTCTGGGGGCTTCAACCAAATGCTAGTGAAGAAAAAAATATGCATAAGATGAAGATGGCCATTTTATTTGAATTTGTTAAAGATTGTATCATAAATGAATAGTTTACATGCCAATTCAATTGGCTATGGGCACTATTCTAATAGTAACTTAACTAATCCTTAAGACAAAATATCTAACATTCAAATAAACTTACATATAATTAATCCTTAGACTTGACATTCCATAGTAATATTGTGCTTAGGTCCTTGTGCTTTACTGTTTGTTCAGACTACCTAGGGTCACAAGAGAATTCAGGTTGGCACTTAGTGAGAGAATTTTTTTAGGCCCATTTTTTCTCTCTATCATTTTCTTTTTTACCATTTTTAGTAACTTTCTCCCCTTTTTTCTTTTCCTTTTCTTGAAAGTCTCTCTTTTGATTTCTACTCGCTCACCTCATTCCCACTGCGCAACAGGCACCAACAACCAGCTAAGTCTCTCCCACACCATATCTGACCTATTCCTGCCCCTTTCATCCCTCCTATTTTTGGCTTATCTTAGTCTCTCTTTCATTCACCTAAACCTATTCTTCCCAATTTCATTTGGTCGCCAATCACTATATTGCCTCCCTTGTCCCTCTTTTTTCTCCAAATATTCACTCTAACCTTTTTTCAACTCCACCCATATGCCTTTCTTTTCATGATACAATTCATGGAGACAAGCTTAAACCTCTCTCCTTCAAGTCTAATCCTTCAATTTTCTTTGATTTTGAGGGCCCAAGGGCTAGCATTATCTTTTCTAAATATGGCAAAACTATAATTACCTTATCTGACCTCAACATTTTAGAGTTTTTAGAGAAATTCGAATTTGTCCTAATTCAAAACTTTTCTTTTGACTTCCAAAACACATATCAATTATCTAGTTTATGAAATCCTTAAATCTTGAAGAAGGGTTCTCAATCTGCTTCATCAGCTAGAAACATATCCTTTTAGTTCTAAGTTTTGCAATTGACTACTCAATTTATTAGATTGCAAAGAGAATAGCTTATTAATGGGTTTCCAATGTGTATCATGAAATATGCCACTAATTTCAATCTTCATCATGATCCTTGATCGCTTTAGTTTAGGTTAGAAGTTTTGAGCTTCTCTCTCACCTATCCAATCAAGAGGCTTTCACACAATTGTAGAGTCTATTAAGAATCCTATCAAGATAGATGAGCTCATGTAAAAAAAATAGAGAATTAGCTGTGCTCGTATTTGTATTGAGATAAATCTCACCAAACCTTTACTGTAGAAACTTATTTGAAGCAACATCTTCATCATCCACCACCAAAATGATTTATGAAAATATACAGTACAAATATCTAGACATGATGTTTAATCTTGCCACATTAATGGCAATGTGGCTAGGCTATCCTAAATGAGAATGTTTAGAAGGCTTAAGAAGTCTAAAACTGATGACAAAGGGAAGAAGTTTGTACTTGTTCCAAGGGAGAAAAATGGAGAATCTAGTAATGTCTCATAATTTGAGAAGGGGAAGATTCCATAAATTTTAAATCTTATCTAGATAAGTAACCATTTTATTGTTATATAAGGATGTGACATTGTTGATCAAAATGAGAATAAAAATAGGTTGAATTTGAAGTAGAAGAATTACAAAATGTTGAATTTGCATGTATGAACTCTGGGGTCTGATGTTCGAAGTAGAGCCATTATCTCTATAGGAAATGTCAGTTCTATTTTTGAATCTACTATCTTAACCTTTGATGGTCGTTCTTCTAGAAAATATATTAACTTTACTAGTATTGTCCATGTTGATACATGTATTAATAATATGGTAACTATTTATCTTGAGCCCTCGGTGATTTGTGATCCTATAATTGACAATGAACTTCTAGTGGTCAACTCAAATATAGTTCTAGTTGGGAATGCTAAGCATGCTAAATTTGATAATGTTATCCATGTTTCTACTACCAATCTGTATGGGAAAGTGGATGTTAATTTTGTGAAGTAGAAATCTTTGCTAGATAGCCCCAGTGAGGATGAAAAACCAAGATTAAATTTAATCTTTGACAATGAAAAGTTCTAACCCCCAATCTCCCTAGAAAATTCTATCCCTGATCAATTAAAATTCTAGAAAAAACTTAGCTATCTCCATGCTAAAAACCTTACAACTTGAAAACCCCTACCCTTATCCAATTAAAAGGTAATCTAAATCCTTTTGTCTCCAAAAAACCAATTGTCTTAGCCATATAAGCTAACCTCCTACCCTTTAAGCCACTTCATCACATAGATACTTTTGGAGATGTTCATAATAGTCAAAGAATAACAAGATCCAAATTAATTGGTAATTCACCAAAGCCTAAACTAAACTAGAAAAAGGACCTAAATCTAGCCAAAAAATCTAAAAGATACATAATATCCATCCTCAAAATGACAAATTTTCTAGTTTGGAACATTTGGGTTATTGGGATTAAGTTTTCTAGAAGAATGGTTTATCTTATGGTTAAAGAGAATAAAATCAAATTGTTAGTGCTTCTAGAACCAAACATCTACCTTGATAGAGTTTTCGTACCTAGAAGATTGGATTTGAGTAAAAGCTTTTCAAATTTGTTAAATGTAACAAAATTAGGAGACAATCATTATGGGATGATTTGAAAGGTATTTCTATTAATTCTTTACCTTAACTTATGGGATGAGACTTCAATATTGTTAAGTTTGCTAAAGAAAAGAAAAGAAGTGCCCGCGAAAGAAAAGAAAGGAAGTGCCCCACAGATGATTCAACTATTGAGAAATTTTATGAAGTGATCATGGATTATGGTCTTGAAGATATGGGCTATGAGGGATCACCTTTCACGTGGACTAGTAATTCAATTTTGCAAAGGATTAACAAGGTTCTCCATTCTTCAGAATGGTTAAGAGCTTTAATACCACTAGAGATCAACATATTTCTAAGGCATGATTTGACCACTATAGCTTTCTTATCTGTTTCTCTAAGGCTGGTGCATATTCCAACTCAACTAGTTTTCCCTTTCAACACATGTGGATCAGACACCATGGGTTTCTTGAGGTTGTGCAGAAGAATTGGTCACTTATAATATTTGAACAAGAAATGCTAAGGTTCTTCCTTAAACTTTTTAGACTCAAGACAGCTTTGAAAAAATGGAACAAAGATGTGTTTGTAAATATTTTTACAAAGGTCAAAGATCCAAAAGAGGTAATGGCCTAAGCAAAATAGAATTATGATGCTGATCTTCCCTTATCTATCTTGTAACACTTAAAAAAATGCAATGCATTTTTAGTTTTGGTTTTATCTATGGAAGAGGATTTTTGAAAACAGAGAGTAGCGCACTGTTGGAATAGTATTCACAAGCTAATTAGATTGGCATGTATAACTACTCAATGCAATAGTCTTGATTAAATGATATTCACTAAATGGCCATCTTCATCTTATACATTTATGATTTCTTCACATGTATTTGGTAGGCTATTAAATCATACCAGACTATAGGACTTGGTTATGCATATAATGGTGATCATAAAATAAGTCTGTATGGTCATGATTTTAAATATTCCAAGTCATAGAATCCTATAAGATGAGATATCTAAAATTCAAATTGACTTACACGAATGATGCATATTCCAAAGAGTTAGACATTGTCCCATTTTAAGGGAATCCATGCTAGATATAGATGCACGTTAGTGGGTGTTTGTCAGAGAACAAATTTACTAAGGCCTACTTAGAGAATCCACTAGATAGCAGTGGTGGCACAATAGTAGTGGCAAGTTCTCTAGCGATGATAGTGTATATAATTAGTTATTCTACTTAAGGTTCCATAGTAACCTTGTATTTAGGTTATTGTGCTTTAATTTTTCTCCGACCACATAGTGGTCGCCTGAGGCTTAGGTTGGGTGCAAGCTATTTAAGTATAGAGGTTGGTGAGTTCCAAAATAGGATCCATTTTGTGCGTTAATAAAGAACGGGTTCATCTCCTATGTATTCTAACATGAACAATTTCCAGAAATCCTAGTGCAAGGTGATACGACAATTTGGAAAAAAAGTTTTCCAAAACTGAGGTCATAACAAAGAATCGACCATTAAGAATAGATACATACTTATCAAGACTACTAGGGAGCCAGCAAAAATTGTGTCCTAGGCCACTTTCAAGAGATAGAAAAAAGAAGAACCTTATTTGCACGACAATTGTAAGTGGAGTGGTTCACCTCAAAATAATTCATTCATTCAATTCGTTGTGCTCCATGGGCTTGTTGCTAGGTATTGACCATAGAGATTGGGTATTATTCAATTAATAGAGATTAATTAATAGAATTATTAGTATAAATAATTTTAAACTAATTCAAATATCATAATATTCAAAATATCACAAAGATTTTTAAGCCCATGTCTAATGAATTGGTGAACCTGATGGGCATATATAATAGTCTAAGAATACTCTTATTTGATAAGAGAATTTTATGAGGAGTTAGAAAATGCAATTGGGTGGCTTTTGCCTTAGGGAGAGAGAGCAAGTTGGCTAATTATCAATTGGTCACTTTAATTTGATTAATTTAAGTGTTAAATTAATCAAAATAATTTAAAGAGTTAAATTAGGCCAATTAAATTAAGGAGTTAATTTAATTGGTGTTATGTGACAATTTAATTAGTCAAAGTTAGTTTAAAGATTTAAAATAATTTAATTCAAGTTGATTTAATTGACTTAAAAAGTTAAGTTAAACTAATTAAATTAAAGAGATAATTTAATTAGCTAGGGAATTTAAGTTTGTTGGAATAGTGCCTCGTAAGCCAATTAGATTGGCCTTGTAAACAATTTCATTATAAGACAATCTTCATTGAATGGTATTAATTATATGGCCATCTTCATCTTATGCTCCTTATTTACTTCACTTGCATTTGGATGAAGCTCTTAGATCACACAAGACTATGGGACTTGGTCACGTACTGGGTGGTGATCATGGAATAAGTCTTATACAGTCGTGATCTTAAATCTTCCAATTTATAGGATCTTATGAGATAGGGCATCTAAGATCTGGATAGACTTAGACTAACGATGCATAAATCCAAGGGTTCAATGTTGCTCTGTTCCATGAGCAATCCTAGATGAGATATGAATTACTAGGTGCTTGTTAGAGAACAAAGCACTGAAGACCTATCTGGAGAATCCACTAGATAGCCATAATGGCAAGTTGATAGTAGCAAGTTCTCCTGCTTACGCTAGTACATATTATTAGTCCTTTGACCTAAGGATCCATGGTAACCTTGTGTTTGGTCTTTATGCTTTGACTTTTCCTTGGTTACTTAGCGGGCCACTCAGGTAGAGATTAGGCATGAGCTGTTGGACATAGAGGTTTGTGAGATCCAAAATGGAATTGACTCTTCGTCTTTGTGAAGAGTGAGTGCATCTCCTATGTGTTCTATAATGATCAATGCCAAAAAATCCTTGCACAAAGTGATATGACAATTTGGAAAGGCATTTTCAAAGGTAAGGTCACAAAGGGAATCAAATATCGAGAGTAGAATCATAGTATTGAGACTATTAGGGAGCAGACAAATATCTTGCCCTAGGCTTTTTCTGTGGAGATAGGAGACAGAAAGATCTTATTTGCATGATACACATAATGCTAGAATGGTTTTTCAAGAGCATTCATTTCAATCAATTAGTTGGGCTCCATGGGCTTGAGATTGGACATTGACCATGGAAATTAGATACTCTTCAATTAATGAGATTAATTGAATTGAGTAGTTTAGTTTAAAGAAGTTTAAGCTAATGTGAATATTCGATATTCCATAAGTCATAAGGAGTTGTGAGCCCATGTCTAATGAATGGTAGAACCTAATGGGTCACTCACAAAAGCTAACATCATAACCTATTGAGAGAAGGAGAATTTTCTAGAAAGTTAGAAAATTCATGACCAATTTTGGAGGAGGTGAAATTGTAGTCACTTTAGCTTGATCAATTTAAATATTTAATTGATCAAATTAATTTAAGGGTTAAATTAAGATTAATTGATTTAGAGTTAATTAATTGATGTCACATGACTATCAATTGGTCAAGTTAATTTAAGAGTGAAATTAATTTTGACTAGCTTAAAGAGTTGGGCACTTTAACTTAAGAGTTAAGTCAGAGCATTATTAATTAAATTAAAGAGTTTAATTTAATTAAATTGGAGAGCTAGTTTTGGAAAGAATAATTAAATAAATGGTTCATTTATATGGAATTGGAATTTAATTGGAAGACAATTCATAAGATGAAATGTAAGCTTCAATTAATATTTTTATTCACTAATCACTAAATGTTAGTAGCCACCTTAGCATGGACACTTGGCACCCTCTCCTTGAGGATAGTGTGTGACCGCACACCATCCAACTCCTATGTTTAGATATAGGAGGAGAGTGGGTGGCCACTTGGTAGTTTGCAAGCAAGGTGTGATTATTCTCCCAACAAACTAACAAACTAGAGTAGTGGGCATCTAATTTCTTAGCATCCCCAATTTTCTCTCCGAGCTTCTTCATCTTCCACCAACATATTTCCTAACCTTCTCTCCTAAATTCTCTGTATATATCTCCAACTACATTGTAGAGAATAGGTCCTTGTTATGGTGTGTGGACTATTTCATTATAAGCAAATCGTTTGGATTACTCTTGCTCATGTTGAAGCAGTTTCTAGCAGCCTCTTCTAGCGAGTTCTGGGAGACCTTCTAGTGTTCTGTTTGGGCTGGTGTTTAAACTATAGAATCCTCAAAGGGTTGACACTTTCCATTAAAGTTTTTAGCCTAAAAAAAGGAGGCCAACTTAGCGAAAACTAGTGGTGAACTTGCTACACTAGTCATAAGTCTTCAATAGTTGAAAAGAGTTCTTCTCTTGCTCCTTGTTTGTTCTACTTTCACTAAGGTATTTCCCTTCTCTAAATCTGAATCCTATGCATGTCTAAATCATTGTGATTGTGTGTGGGCCAGTTTATTCAATTTCTTTTTAATATTTGGATCCTAGCACCACACATACCTTCAAAGTTTTAGCTCATTCCATGGTTCCATTTTCCCTCCAAAAGGTAGCCCAACTTATTTGTTGAGTAACTATCTTCCTAGATTTTCTCTCTTGTCTCTTATCTCCCTCTCTCTCTTTCCTCTCTCTCTCTCTCTCTCTCTCTCTCTCTCTCTCTCTCTCCTCCCCCCTCTCTCTCCCCACTTCATCTTCTTCCTCCATTCTATTCTAGTTTAGATTATGAGGAATTGAAAGTTCTTTTAGGTGTGTGGACCACCATTAGAAGCTTCACACTTGAGGAGCTAAGAATTGGAGATTGATCCATTGTCTTTAGCCAATTTTTAGAGCATCTTGGACCAATTTTAGGGGCTATTATTCCTTTTACGTTTCGCTGTCTTTGAGGCTATTTTGGAGGTCTTTTGGTGAGAAAAAATCACTACCATAAAAAAATTTTGCTATGGTGAAGTTGATCCTTAAAGAAAAGAGTGTTCATCTTGCTTTGGAAGAGTCCACGAGAGATCATCTTTGTTACCTTGTTTTTCTTCAAAGGTAATCTTTTTGCTTCCAAATTCCAATTTATGGCATGATGATTGTGAAGGTAGAAATAGGCCAAGGATTCAAAATATAAAACCTTAAAAAGGTAAAATAAAACTTGTCCACTTCTCTCCAAGGATCTAATCATGCATTTAATGAGGATTTAGATCCAAAAAATTTACCTTGAATGCAAAATCCAAAGATAAGAAGAGAATGACTCTAATGAACTCCTTAGAGGATCAACTCGTGCACAGCAAAAACTCACCAATAGTTGGTCACCGTCCTCAACTCAAAAACTGCTCAAAATTTGCATAGAGCACCTCAATACACCAAGCATATTATTCTGTGGCAATCAGATCATTGAAAGGCTTTCAAATTTGTCTCCAACGTTACTTGACAACAATTGATCACTAAGAGAACAAGCCTTCCCAAGTGTTGAGCTTCTAATGTAATAATCCACACACCCAATAAAAACCCTAATCAGCCTCAAATATGCTAGAAAATGAGAGGTTAAAGGTGGAGGAGGGGGAGGTTAAGAGAGAATTGGAGAGTGTGAAACTTCAACACACGAAAAATCACACTTTTGGAGGAAAAATTGGAATCTTGGATTTTCTAGATCCATATCGCCAGCCACCTCTATTATTATAGAGAGGATGGTGTGATCCAAGTTGGCATCACACCTTCATTGGTTAGTTGCCAACTCGCCAACCAACATGCATGTGAATTTCACATGCATTTGAATTTACTTTACATTTTCATTTCATCTTATGAAATATGGTGCAAATTAATTCAAAATTAATATCAATTGAACTCCTTCATTTGAATTTTTCTCCAAACCAAATCTCATTTTAAATAAATTAACTCTTTAATTTAATTAATTGGTTAGACTTAACTCCTTAAGTCAATTAACTTAACACTTTAAGATAACTTGACTAATTAATTATCATATGGCACCAATTAAATTAACCCCTTAATTTAATTGGTATAATATAACTCCTTAAATATTTTCATTAATTTAAAAATTAAATTAATCAAGCTAAAATGACCAAAAATTAGTCAACCAAAATTTTCTCCCAAACAGCTTAGGTCAATTTTCTAATTCTGTAGAAAATTCTTCCCATCAAGTAAAACTTCCATTAGGCTTTTATGTGTGACCCGTTAGGCTCATTCACTCATTCAAAATGAGCTCATAACTAATTGTGATATTTTGAATGTTGAAATCTTCGCATTAGTTTAAACTCCTTTAAGCCAATAATTCTTTCAATTAATCGCCATTAATCAAAGCGTACCTAATCTCCATAATCGATGTCTAACAACAAGCCCATGGAGCCTGACTAATTTGATGAAATGAATGTGCTCTAATGAACTATTCTAGCTTGACACTAATTATGCCAATACAATCCTTTCACCTCATATCTCGAGAAAAAGGCCTAGGGCAAGATATTTGTTGGCTCCCTAATACCTTCGATAACTATGTTTATAATCCCAATGTTCAATTCTAGTTTATGACCTTATCTTTGAAAAAATCTTTTTCCAAATTGTCATACTACCTTGCACAAGGATTTTGTAGAATTGATCATTATAAAATATATAAGAGATGCACTCACCATTCACAACGACGAGGAGACAAATCCTATCTTGGACCTCACAAACCTTTATATCTAAGTAGCTCATATCCAATCTCAATATGGATGGCCTACTACATAGTAGGTAAAGAGTTAAGGTATCACAACCTCAACACAAAGTTTCCATGGATCCTTAGGTCTAAGAACTAATTATATACATTAGCATAAGTAGAAGAACTTACCACTCTGGTTATCTAGTGAATTCTTTGGGTAGGTCTTCAGTGAACTTGTTCTCCAACAAGCACCCATTAACATGCACTAATGTCTAACATGGATTGCTCATGAAATGGAGCAATACCCAACTCCTTGAATTTATGCATCATTAGTATAAGTCTATCTAAATCTTGAATGCTGTATCTCTTAAGATTCTATGACTTGGAATATTTAAAATCATGACCGTGTAAGACTTATTTCATGATCACCACCTAATAAATGACCAAATCCCATAGTTTTGTGTGATTTAGGACATTCAACCAAATGCCAATGAAGTAAAAATGAGCATAAGATGAATATAGCCATTTTATTTGAATATCATTCAATCAAGATTGTATCATAAGTGAAATAATTTATCCACCAATCTAATTGGTTGTGGGAGCACTATTCCTATAGATTGATCCTTGGATTGGAGATTGCAAGTTAATTTTGCCTTATTTTTTGTTTTAATTATGAATCCTTGTGCATCTCCTCCTTTCACATGAAAATGATTGTAAGAAGGGAAAGACACCACAAACTTTTATCAAAGCTTGGTGAAAAAAAAGCAGATAAAGGATAAAATTTTATCTATTCAAGATAATAGTTAGATTCTTAGCAGAAAAAATCAAATTATGAATTTAGTGGTAACCTATTTTGAAAATCTAGTAATTGGTCTAGAAAGCAGCTACTCAATGGATGATCATGATTGTATTCCTAATTTGTTATCCTCCTAGGATTTGAGTAACCTCACCTCTTTATCCTTTCCTAAAGAGATAAAACAGGTTGTTTTTTTACATTATTGCCAATAAAATAGCAAGGCCTGATGGTTTCAACTCCAAATTTTTTCAAAGTTGCTGGGATTTTATAAGTGAGGATGTTATTAAAGTGGTTTATGATTTCTTTCAAGGGTATTTTCATCTACAACAATCATCTTAGTCCTGAAAATAGAATCTCCATAAAGTTGTAAACAATTTCACCCCATTAGCCTTTGCAACTATAAAATCCTAACCAAGCTTGTGTGTTTTAAGCTCTCTCCTATCATTTCTTCCATCATCACCCCTCTTCAAAGTAGCTTTGTCCCGAGTCATTCAATACAAGATAATATCTTCTTGAAATAAAAAGTGGTCCATGTTTTTAGCCATGACAAAGATAATGTCATATTGAAGCTTGATATAGAGAAGACCCATGGTAGAATCAATTGGGGGATTATTAGGGTTATTGCCACAAAATTTAGCTTTTTGGAGCACTGAATAAAGTTGATAAATAATTCTAATTAGCTTCTATTAGTTCTCTATTCAAGTTAGTGGATGCAATATTAGACTCTTCTCTGAGAAGACTTAGACAGGGCAACCATCTTTTTCCAAGCCTCTTCATCATCACTGCAGGGTTTTTCTCAAGAAGTCTTGAATTACTCTTTCAAAGATATCCTAAGATGTATTTTACCATGCAAGGAAGCTTGTGATTAAACCACTTCACATATGCTAATGACACTATGGTTTTCTTAAAGGCAAAATTAGAGCATTTTCAATAGTTCTCACTTTTATTTTAGGTATGAGGAACTAATGGGCCAGCTCATAAACTCATCAAAAAGTTCATTCATTACCTCTAAAAGTTCTCTAGAAATAAATTATTTGATTACTTCATCTACCAAATACAATTAGGAATCCTTCCTTTCACTTACTTGGAGCCCCTATCCACAGAGGCAACTAATGCAACCACATGTACAACTTAATCATGGACCAAACTAAAAAGAAGCTCATCAGGTGGGAACACACCAAACTCTCTTTGGGGGCAAGCTTACTTGAAATATGCAGTAACACAAGAATCTAATTACACAGCGCAATTTAAAAATTTCAACACATGAAAAATAACTGGATCAATATATACAAGGCTACAATGTATGCCATAAAGATGCATTTAGGGAGAAGAATCAATTACTTTTGTCAATTCTTCAAAAACATAGTGTAGAACCTTCACTTGACTTCTCAATTGAAGATCTATCACTTTCACTTCTTGGCCTCAATTTGTAGCAACTTAAGGCCTCCAAAGATACTCAAAAACTTGCTAAAGTGGAAGTAATTAGATCAGCTACTATAACCTTAAAAAATGCCACTTATGTGCTTGAATAATTCTTTTCCAATTATCACTTTTGTTCACCAACAAAATACCAAAATTATGGTATCTCTAGTGGTATCCACACACCTTACGAGCACTCTAATTCTTCAATATTTTTCTAGAAGAAGAATGGAGAATAGAAGACAAATTTATAGAGAGAAGAAGGAAGAAGTTTGGCAAAAAGACTCTTAAAAAGTGGTGGAATAGTGCCCCACAAGTCAATTAAATTAGCATGTAAAACTACTCCAATTATGATACAATTTTGATTGAATGATATTCAATAAATGGTCATCTTCATCTTATGCATTTATGATATTCTTCACATGTATTTGGTCGAAGCCCTTAAATCATGAAAGGCTACAGGATTTGATCACACATATGATGGTAATTAGGAAATGAGTCTTTATAGTCATGATTTTAAATATTTCAAGTCATAAAATCTTAAGAGATACGACATCTAAGATTCGGATAAACTTACACTTATGATGCATACTCCAAAGAGTTGGATATTACCCTACTTCATGGGCAATCAATGTTATGGTTGTATGTTAGTGAGTGCTTATTAGATAACAAATTCACTAAAAACTCACATAGAGAATCCACAAGATAGCCCAAGAGGCAGGTTGATAGTGGAAAATTCTCTAACTTACAGGTGCATATTATTTAGTCTTTTCACTTGAGGTTCCCTAGCCTTATATTTAGGTCCTTGTACTTTGATTTTACTCCAACCACATAGCAGGTCCCCCAAGGCTTAGGTTAGGCACAAGCTACCTAAGTATGAAGGTTGGTGAGTTCCAAAATGGTATTCATTTTGGTCATTTGTAAAGAATGGGTTGATCTCTTATATATTCTAGGATGATCAATTCTAAGAAATCTTTGTGCAAGGTGATATAACAATTTAGAAAATGAATTTTCCAAAGTTGAGGTCATAATTGGGAATCAAAAATCAAGAATAGATACATAGAGATGGGAAAATAAAGGACCGTATTTGCATGACAATCATAAGGGGTAATTGTTCACCCATAAATTAATTCATCCAATTAGTTGGACCCCATAGACTTGTGCTAGACATCGGCTCAATTAAAATAGATTAATTGATATAGTGATTAGTCTAAAAGAGTTTATACTTATAGGAATATTTGATATTCAATAATTCATAAAGAGTTGTGAGTTCGTGTCTAATTAATTGGTGAACCCTAAAGGTCACAACCAAAAGTCTAGAGCACTCTAATTGATATATTGGAGAAATTATCTAGGAGTTAGATAATTAAAGTGGCCAAGTTTGAAAGAGACCAAATTGAATAATTAAAGTTAGTCATATAAGCTTGATTAGTTTAAAGAGTTAAATCAATCAATTAGTTTAAAGAGTTAAATTAGACAAATTAAATTAAAGCATTAAATTATTTGGTTCCATGATATTTAAAGAGTTAAATTAATTAATTTAATTGGTGACATGTGGCAATTTAATTAGTCAAATCAATTTAAAGAGTTAAGTTGATTTAATTAACTCAAAGAGATAAGTTAATCTAATTAAATTAAGAAGTTAATTTAATTAGCAAGAGAATCTATTTGTAGAGGAAAAACTAAAATGTAAGAGTCCATTTTAAATTAATGGGTAGGCATTTTAATTTTTAAAATTAAAATCCAACTATGCATACAACTAGGCATGCAAGTTGGCAATGTGAGGAGAGCGTGATAGAAGCTTCCTAGAGCATCCTAATCACACAATAAATACCCTACGTGGCTGGCCATTAGAAAAAAAATTGCTGCCCATTTTTCCCTCCCAAAGAGGTTAACTCATGTGTTGAGAAAAACCTCCTAACTAGATTTTCTCCTACCACCTTCTCTCTTCTCCAACTGCCTCACACCTTTTCTCCATTCTTCCTCTTCCAAATTCTAGCATCTTGAGTGAGGATTAAGAGTGCATCTAGGTTTGTGGATTACCTTTAGAGGTACAACAAGTGGAGTGCTCAAGTGTTGAAGAACTAATTCCTTCAATCCAAAATGGTTTTGAAGGATTCTCTTGGCCAGTGGTATTGGTGAACAACTCACTATTTTTCCACCATTTTATCCTAATCTTGGAGGTGATTTTTGGAGCTAAAGTTTCTGAACTCATTGATCTTTAGTGTGGAGAAGAAGATCCAAAGAGAAAAAGGAGGTAGATCTTGCATAGAAGGTGCTCTATTGGCAGATCTTTTTGTTGCTTTCAAAGTTTTCTTTCAAGCTTTTAAATCCTTAATTATAGCATGAAATGAGATTAGAGGAATTTCAAGTTAAATTTTTGTTTAATTTTGAAATTATTTTGGATTCATGTAACACTACTTCATTCATAATTTAAGGAGTTCAATTAATCAATTAATTTAGAGATTTAAATTAGACCATATGATAAATTAAATTAGTCTTGCCAATTTAGAGAGTTAAATTTAAATTAAGTTAACGAGTTAATTTAATCAACAGATGAGAATTTCTAATTTCTAGACGGAAGATTTAAATAAAAGAGTCTATTAATAATTTAGAAATAATCAATTGGCCAATTAAAATGGATATCTTGATTCTATTAAAATTATGCATAGAATGTGAGTTGGCACATAAGTGGTCCATTGTGTAAAGGAAGAATCTAGACCATGAAGTGTTGGAATAGTGCTCTACAAGTCAATTACATTGGCGTGTAAACTATTTCACTTGTGATACAATCTTTATTGAATGATATTTATTAAATAGTCATCTTCATCATATGCTTAGTATTACTTCACTGGCATTTAGATGAAGCCCTCAGATCACACATGACTATAGGACTTGGTCACGCACTAAGTAGTGATCATGGAATAAGTTTTACATAGTTGTGATCTTAAATCTTCCAAGTCATAAGATCTTACGAGACATAACATCCAAGATTCGGATAGACTTTCACTAATGATACATAAATCCAAGAGTAGCATATTACTCCATTCCATGAGCAAGGCCATATGAGATATGAGTACATGTTAGTAAGTGCTTGTTAAGGAACAAGGTACTGAAAACCCGCCTAGAGAATCTACTAGATAGTCATAGTAGTAAGTTGGTAGTGGCTAGTTATCTAGCTTACATTAGCGCATATAATTAGTCCTTTGACCTGAGGATCCATGGTAACCTTGTATTTAGCCGTCATGCTTTGTATGACATGTTCATTTTGTATGAATTAGAATTTATTTGGATGACATTTCATAAGATGAAATGAAGATCCAAATAAAATTCAAACGCACACATATAATTCACATGTCTTGCCAACTTGCAAGGCAAGTTGGTGGTTTCCCTTGAGAAAGGTGTGATGCACTCATGCTCCAAGTGAAGAATTAGATTCTCTCACATTTTCCTTCCAAATCTCAAGTGTTGCCTCATGTATCAAAGCCTCACTTTCTCTCTTCTTCTCCTACCTCAAGTCAAGCCTTCATCTCTGAAAATATCCTTCTTATTTTCCATAAAACATTAAGGAGATCAGGATTTAGCATTGGTGTGTGGATCATAACATTAGAGACAAAACAATTGGATTGCTAGCCTTAGGAGACTTACTGTTAGGGCAGTGACTTTGGCGAATTTTTCTAGGATCTTCCCTTTGGACGTTTGAGTTGGATTTGTTTCAGTCACTTCATAAAATAGTTAAAAATTTTATGTAAAATTTTCATAGTCTTTTGAGGAGTTTGGATTGGGCAAAAGTTGCATTCAAACAGAGCTATTTTTGTGAGATCTAGTTTCTGGCAGTAACTTTGTAGCGACCTTTGGAAGTCTTTCCTTCAGAGGTTTTTCCATGATCTGGTGATATTTTGGTAAATTTTTCACTCAAATCAAAGTTCATTTGCATGGTTAAGAGTTAATTAGATTCCATTGTGGTGTTGGAAGACAGATTCAAGGAGTTGAGATCTTCTTACACCTTCCTTTGATTTTCTGAAAATCAAGGCATTCTTCTAATCAGTTCTCAATCGGTGGTATTTTAGACCCTTTGTGACATGTGTAGCCTAGTTATTTTCAGTTTTTAAAGCTTTGATTATTGGATCTTAGTGCTACATGTACCTTCACGGAGTGCGTAGCACAAGGATCCATGAAATAAAGCAAGTAAAGCTAAATTAAAACTTAACTACACACCTCCCAAGGATTAAATCATGCTGTAAATTAGATTTGTAAGAAGATAAGTACCTTGATTGCTCAAAAAATCCAAGGTAGAGTGGAGGAAACACTTGAACGCTTCAAAGCTGTCTTCCCCTGGCACAGCAGCAACTTGCCAGCAATTTCCCTAACAAACCGCCTCCAAATTTGCTGAAATTTGGTCAAAACCTGTTCAACACCTTGGGGAAGCTTCAGTAAAAAATTAAGTGAAAAATGAATCCAGCAAGGTCTGGAACAAATGCTCCAAACTTTCTGCCCCTGCAGTGGATCTCCGAAAGCAAAACTATTCAAGTATCTAACCTCTAATGTGATGATCCACACACCATAGGCAAATCCCAATCACTCCTTATTCAACTGGAAAACCAAGGAGAAAAGAAATGGTGAAGGCCAATTTTTAAGAGGGAGGATGAAGAAAAAGTGTGAAACTTCAACACACAGGTGAATCACAAAAATTGGAGGAAAAAATACAATCTAACAATTAGAAATGCAAGCATCCTTTGGCCAGACACCTCTCTCCTATTTATAGGGAGGGAGGTGTGATGCAAGTTGGCATCACACCTCCCATGAGGTTGGCACCAACTTGCAAGGCAAGTTGCAAGTGAAATTTTAATTTCATTTGAAATCTTCATTTCATCTCATGATTTCTTCTTCCTCCTCTCATTTTGTGGCATATTTGAGGTGGACTAGAGCTCTCCTTGGGTGTCTGGATTAGTTCATTAGAGGCTCAACATTTGGAGGGCTAGTGCTCTTGTATATCCATTGCTGTCCTCTATTTTTCAAAGCTAATTTGGAGGACTTTCAATGATCTTATTGGGATGAAATTTTTTAACCAACTTCTCAAGTGTGCTTATGTGTTCTCTGAAACTTTTCAGCTAATTTGGAGTTGAGGAAGGCTATCAAGTTTTGGTGTCTCTTTGTTGTGCGTTGATTGCTCATTTTGAAGAGTTCATAGGAGTTTCTCTTGGTCTACCTTTGGATCTTGCATTCAAAGTAATTTTCCATATTAAATCCATGATTAGATCTTTGGATGTGGAGTATACAAGTCTTATTTAGCATTTTTTTTTTGGTTTTATAATTGGATCCTTGGCTTACTCTATCCTTCAATTATTGTTGAATGTCAAGGATTAATTATATGCAAGGATTAAATTACATTACCATGGAACATCAAGTCTGATATGGGATAACCCAGTAGGCCCAACAGGACCAACATCAAGTGAGATAGCCCAGGAGGCCTAACATCAAGTTTGTTTGGTCGACCAGTATCGACCTCACTTGGCAGGGTCTATGGTCGACCCGCATCAACCTCAAAACCACTCCAGATGTTCAAATAGTTAGGTTTGGTCGACATGTATCGACCTTAAGACCCACTCTGGCATTGACTCAAATCTCCACCGCATTTATTAGTCTGATAGGCAGCATGTCTCTGCATTAATGGTGCATGACAACTAGTACAGTCGCTGCCACCAACCTTGCCACCACCTTTGGCAGAGAGGCGCCTCCAGAGGTACTGTTCATCTCGGAAAATAGGAGATTCAGCCACTTAGAATAGTATCAGGATCTGGACATGAAATGACCATCAACCCCCTGGCAAAGACAAAAGTTAGTACACCTGATGAGGGCATCATGGTCAAATCACACCTGGAGAAGGCTATAAATACTTCATACTCAACCACGCTCAAGGTAATGCCCAATATGCCATAAGCCTTATATACTTTCAGTATTCTGTTCGATCTCTATATCTCGACTAGAACTAACTTGAGTGTCAGAGTGTCTTCGCCAAGGGCACCTTAGCTAGCTTAACTTATGTTGTGGTTGCAGATCTCAGACCACAAGAGATATATAGTTTTGAGTACTTGACCTCCTTAGTCGAATCCATCCCAAACACTATCTTTTTTACTATAAGTGACTTCTAGCCACATCAAAGTCTAAGGATTAGATTCTCTTAACAACATGCATCCATGTCTCGTACATAGATTGCCCTTGAAATGGGTTAATACCTAACTTTTTGGAGCACTATTGTTAGTGCAACTTTGTTTGAATCTTAAATGTCCTGGCTCTAAAATTCTACAACTTGCATTACTTTGAAATCATGATTATAGAGCTTGTTTCATGATTACCATTATATATGTAACAAGTTTGATGAAGTTGAAAGTTGTTTATAATGAAAGGGTAGTGTTTGGGTAGATTCGACCAGAGAGGTCGAGTAGTCCAAATGATGTAAGATTCTACAACTTGTATTACTTTGAAATCATGATTATAGAGCTTATTTCATGATTACCATTATATCTATAAAAATTTTGATGAGGTTAAAAGTCATTTATAGTGAAAGGGTAGTGTTTGGGTAGATTCGATCAGAGAGGTCGAGTAGTCCAAATGATGTTTTTCTTGAGGTTTGAGATTTGCAATATACTCAACATGCATTAAACTAGTCGAGGTGTCCCCAGCTAAGGCACTCTAACGCTCAAGTCAATTCTAGTCAAAATATGATAATCAAACAGAACATTAAGAGCTTATAGTGTATTTGGCATTACTTGGAGCATGGTGGGCTATGAGGTATTTATAGCCTTTTCTTGGTGTATAATTTTTCGAAAGTGCCCTTATCAGGTGTAGTAGGCTTGAGTCATTCCCAAGGGATTCATGGTCATTCTAGATCTCGGTATGGTTCCAAGTGGCACAATCTCCTACTTTCCAGGGTGAACAATACCTCTAGCAGGCGCCTCCCTATCAAAAGTGGTGGCAAAATTAGTAGTAGAGTTGGTGGCAGTAACTGTACCAACTGTCATGCATAATTAATGCGGAGGCATGCTGTCTATTAGAATAATAAATGCAGCATAGATCTAAGTCAACACTAGAGTGAGTCATAAGGTCAATAATAGCCGAATAGACATGGTTAGTCGATCAGGGAGATGGTAGAACAAGCTAGAATGGATGATGCTTCTAGTTGAGTGTGGTTGGTAACATCATATTCGACCAGATAGTTATTGTTGAATAGTTTAGCCCAGAATTAATGTTGGGCCCTGCACATTGAACGGGCTTGTTGGTCTATCCCATTTGATGAGTCCCCTCTACTCATGGTCCTGATTGAGCTTGTCGACAAGTAGAAGCAGGGAGTACATAAGCAGTAATAACAGTTATCCACATTCAACTAGGGTTTCTCCAACATGACCAAGGTTTTCAAATTCTTGACCAGGGTTTTTGAACTCTTGATTAAAGTTTTAAGGTGGTTTCTCTACTTTTAATGCATCGATTACTTCGTAAAATATTAGGCATATGGAGATAGGGTGTAATTAAAACTGATGCTTGGGTTCCCGTGCACAAACACCTATAAGTAATAGGGATATAAGTCTTTATTTACACTTTTGCTAAAATTATATCTAGTCGAATCCCTACGTTTGAAGTTCTTCAACCTTTGTGCACTTAGAGTTTGCAAAATATTTGCTATAAGTTACTCTGCCCATTTGTTCTTGTGTGAAAAATATTTACGAGTTTCAATAGCGAGGATACTAGGTTCGAGAGTGTAGCCTATCAGGGGGAGATTGGGGGTGGAAATATATCTAAAATATCCTGTAAGAGTAGTCCAGGTAGTACATCAAGTGATAGCTTGAGTTCGAGCAGTTCAAGTAGCTCGAGTGATGTAAAGGTTGTTTCTAATGGTGAGGTTGGCCCGAGTGATGTTCCTGTGACTCGAGCTCAATTTTTTACTCCAGACCACTATGCATAAATAACCTTCAAAATAACCCCCACTGACCTGATATGAATTAGGGAGTTATACCATATACTCGAGGAGTATGAGCTGTTAGTGCTAGGAGCTTGGGGTAGAATGCACTGACCCCCTCAGGCAGTATAATGGTGTTTGAGGAAGGGTTGAGATGTGGCCTTAGGTTTCTTTCACGCAAGTGATAGTTGACCCCCTAGTGGGCCTGGAAGTTTGCATAACCCAGTTGTTTCCCAATTATTTCGCCACCCTGTACAGTTTTACAGTGCTAATGTACTTGTATAATCAACCTGTCTCCTTCACCAACTTTTCAAATTTATTTCACTTACCCATGTCACGGAAGTTGGGTAGTACTGAAGAGTGTGGTTTCTACTATTTGACTGCTCGACCTTGCCAAAAATTTTTAATATCCTCTATCTCTTCCTATAGCTAAGAGTGGAAAAAATATTTTTTCTATGTTCGGGGGCCAAGGGTTTTTGCCATTCTAAGGGGTTGGTGAAGAGGGCCTATGGAGATGCCTGGGAACCATATACCTAGTTGGCCTAACACCTTTATCAGGGATTTAGTCAGATTTAGGCATATGGAGGCCTCAGTTCTATTGAAGAAAGGTGTCTGGTATTAGTTGGCTTATCCTTGTCCTAACTCGACCTGTCTGTAGGCGATCGACTAGGTAGAGATTCTCGTCGACCATTTTAATTGTGACTGCTTATTTGTCAGCTCAACTATGATGTTTGTTTATTTTGTTTGTGTCTGCAGATCAAGAAGAAGTAATAGCTAGAAGTCGAACTGAAGCTCAGGCCAGAGCTTTAAAAAATGAGGAATGCCGCTGGGCTGCTGGCGCTTGACAAGAAAAAGCTCCTACAAAACTAGTGAGTTCAACCCAATCGACCTCAGCGTCTCCGCCCCCATAAATTGAACAGATACCCTAAACCCAATTTGCTCGTTAGGAAGAGCCTGTCCCCAGCAGCCCTGTGGGTTGGGGAAAAAGGTAAATTTTTAAGTAGGGAGGCTTGACACCAAAAAAGCTATAGGGGACAAAGGGAAATAAAAAGTAGCGATAGGCTATAACCTATTTAGAAAACCTGGTGATGGAGTATTATTCTAACTCCCCCAGCTGTCGCTTCTTCAGTTCGCCATTTACTCAGCCTAGGATATACCTGACTCGACCTCTATCATATAAGGAGGAATGACCGACAGCATTGCCTTGAAGTGGTTGGCATTAGGGCTTTTCATAGCCAACCAACGAAAAGTGATGAGCCTCAGTTAGGTTGGGGTTCTCTGGGCGTTGTCCTACCACTGTAATGTGGTAAGCATGAGATCAATAATTTCTCATTGAATTTCTCATTCGTTGTAGCATTATGGAGTAACATCCTTATGTTCTAGATGGGACAACTGGGCTACAATATTTTTTATCGATTTGAGCTGGCCTTGGCGGATAAAGAAGAGTTGCAAGGAAGAGGGAATATGGAAACCCTCAAGGTACAACTCGAGTCCTCCCAAATCCAGGTTAAGCAACTAAATAAAAAAATGGCTGATCTCTAGGAATAGCTTGACTCCAAAGATCAGCAATTGATCCAGGTGATTGAAAAGTAGAGTCGAATGGGCTCCATAATAAAGAAGGCCTACTTAGACTTGCAGGTGAGCTTTACTTCTAATTAGGCTTAAGGCCATATAGAGGTGACCAACAAAGTGAAGGAGGCCTTCAACTGACATCTCCTGATGATACAGTGTGAAGCAGTCAAATAATTTATCCTTAGCTCGGCTTTTTAGGATGTGAGCGTGATCACATCCTTTGACAATACTCACGAAGCATTCCATAGGGCTGTGAAGCAGCTCGAGCACTTAGGATATGCTTTTCAACCTGAAGATAAGAGCATGATAAGCCCTGTACTGAATGAGAAACTAAAGCCTTATCTCAACCCTGAGGAGGGTAGGATCGAAACGACTTCTGAGAAGATAATTGTGACCTTTATGCCTGATAAGCCTTCGACTAAAGCTTAAAAGAAAAAGGTAGAGGTCAATGCAAGGTTAGAGTAGTTAGCTGAGGAATTCACATTTGCTGAGGACCTTGTAGTGCAGCTGAGGGAGGAAGAGGTCGGTGTAGCGCAGTACATGCTGTACTCGACCAACTTCATGAGTGATGTTGCTGGGCCTTTTGAACCACCTCGAGCTATTTTTCCCCTTGCGTGTGTGATGTTAGAGTCGAACTCAAAATGGCTTGAGGACGACTAGGCGGGTACGAGCTAGAATTAAATTGGCCTTTCTAGATTCTTTCTTTCTTTTTTTTTTGTTCGTTGTAATAATGATCTACTAGTTAATGAATAAAGAACATTTTCATTTCCATCTTGTTACCTTAAAGATAGTTACTAAACCTTGTCATATTCAACTTGACTGTTATAATAATGTGGAGAACACTCGATAAAATATTTAGTTATCACCATCAGAATAAAGAAAATCTAACAACACTGTTGTTGATTTTATTTTACATTGATTGACCCGTAGTAATTCATTTGCACAACTGCATCATTGAGTTTACCACTTGCAGCTAATCAAATGGTGTGAAGCTATTTCTTTGTCGACTATGGGGTTAACGCGAGTATGGTAGCATGATGCCCTTCATCCATTAACCATGAGGTCGATGGTTACATGTGTTAGAGCATGGAGCTGTTTGAATAATTATAGGGGCTGCTTATTCATCGACTACGGGATTGACTAGGAACTTGGTAGCATGAAGCCGCTTGGGTGGTAGTGAGGGGTTGATTATTCATCGACTATGGGGTCTACTAAGAACTTGGCAACATAAAACCATTTGGGTGGCAGAGAGGGTCTGCTTATTCGTTGACTATGTGGTTGATTAGGAACTTGGTGACATGAAGCTACTTGGGTGGTAACGAGGGGCTACTTATTCGTCGACTAAAGGGTTAACTAGGAATTTGGAGCTTGCTAAGTATAATTATGACAATGCTTGCAAATTGTAGTGATATTGTTGGGACTTTATTCAAGCCAGAGAATACAAAAATAGCTACAACATAATACTAAATGTAAAATTTTCTTAGTTTGATGGCATTCCACGGGCGTTGGAGTTCCTCTCCTCACATAATGGCTAGTGTATAAGCATTATGCTTTAATACTTTAGCAATAGTGTACGGTCTTTCCCACTTTAGGTCGAGCTTGCTAACATTCTTGGAGACTTCTACCTTCTTGAGAATGAGATCTTCAACCTTAAAATGGCACAATTTGACCCCTCTATTATAGTTTTCAGCCATCTTTGACCTATAGCACTGTGTAGTGTTATAGGTTTCTTGGCGATGCTCGTTGATAGTTTTAAGGTTGCATTTCCTCTTCGACGTATTTCTTAGTAGATAGAAATGAATGATTCAAGCCGTGTGTTGGATTAGCTTTAACAGGATGACTACTTCAGACCCATAAATGAGACTGTAAGGGGTATGACTAGTAGCTATTTGAGGAGTTGTCCTGTATGCCCATAACACATTAGGTAGGTTGTCTGCCTAATTCAAGCTCTTGTCTTGTATCTTGGATTTCAAATGGTTGAAAACTATTCTGGTGGTTACCTCTGTCTGACCGTTCGATTGAGGATTGCCTACTAAAGTGAAGTGTCGTGTGATCCCTAAGGCTTTATACCAACCTCTAGTCTCTTGCTTTGGAATTGAGTGTTGTTATTTGAAATAAGGACCTTGGGCAGACCAAAATGGCAGACAATACTTTTTCATAAAAAACTCTTGATGGCTGTATCTGTTATTTTAGGAATAGCCTCAGCCTCGACCTATTTAGTAAAGTACTCGACCGTGATGATTATGAATTTTTGCTGCTCTGTCAATCTTCACAATGAGCCCAAAATATCAATTCCTCACTGATCAAATGGCTAAGAAATTTGGACATTGCCCATTGGCGCTATGGGTTGTGTGCTAAATTTGAATAGACTTAACACAATGCACATTTGTGTGCAAAATCCACTGAGTCTTTCAACAATGTTGGCTAAAGGTATCCATACCTGATTATTTTGTGGGCTAGGGAATTTCCTCCAGAATTTTTTCCACACATACATGTATGAATGTCCTATAATACCTTTAGAGCTTGATCGGGGTCTAGGCACCTCAAGGGAGGTCTAGAGATTGACCTCTTATATAATTGACCATGCTCATTGAGTACAAATTTGAGGCTTGACCTCAAAGGTATTGAGCCTTGTTTCTATCCTTAGGGACAGTGCCTGAGCTTAGATACAGTTTTATCAGGACTTGCCAAGAAGCTGCCGCCTCCTCAATGCTCATTACCAAATGTTCCTCATGAGGCCTAATTGATGGTTTATTAGAGACCAAAAATGTGATCTTCCTATCTTTCATGCCTCTGGTAGAGCTGGCAAACTTCGAGAGAGCATATGCCCACTCATTCTCAGATCAAGGAGCTTGACTAAGTGTGAACCTTTTGAATGATTGTTGCAGCTTTTTTACTTTGGCTAAGTACCAGCTCATCATCAAATCCTAGGCTTCAAAATTTCCATTGACCTGTTCGGGGTACTAATTGGGAGTCTATAATTGCGACTAGGTGCTCAACCTCACGATCGAGCGCCATTCTCATCCCCATGAGAAGGCCCTCATATTTTGCCTCATTATTTGTGATTGCATAGCCTAATTTTATTATAAAATCGTATTCCTCTGCATCTCGGGAGCGGAGAGCTATCCCTACTCCTCTTTCGAATATGGTCAATGAACCATCGACGTACAGGGCCCAAATAAGAGGAGCTTCAAACTTTTTTTCACGCAAGTCAATTCGCTCGGTAATGAAGTCAGCCATAACTTGTGCTTTGATGGTTGTTCAAGGCTGAAAAGTAATATCAAATTCTCTCAGTTTAATAGCCTATTTGGCCAGTCTTCCAGATGTATCTGGCTTTGTCAACACCTACTTCAATGGTTGGTTGGTCAGCATTATAATAGAATGAGATGGAAGTATGGTCATAACATTCGAGCCGTAGTCACCAATGCTAAGGCAAATTTTTCAATCTCCAAGTAATTATGCTCTGGCCCGTAAAGTGATTTGCTGCAATAGTAGACCAGTCGATGGCTGCCATCTTAGGTTGAGATCAATACTAAGCTGATCGATGCTTTGGAGATTGCCAAATATACTTGGAGTATTTCTCTTAATTCAGGTTTTGCAAGCATGGGGGGCTAGGCTAAGTACTGTTTCAACTCGACCAGTGCCCGATCACACTATTTATTCATTGCAAACCTAACTTCTTGGTGCTTTTGAGAATTTTGAAAAAAAGTAAACTCTTGTTGGCCAATCTTGCAATGAATGTCCCCAAGGCTATAATTCTCCCAACTAACCTTTGAATGTCTCTAACTGTTCTTGGAGGGATGACATCGACAATGACCTGAATTTGTTGTGAGTTTGTCTCAATACCTCTTTGGCTGACCATGTAGCACAAAAATTTTCCTCTGCAAACCCCAAACGTACACTTGTTTAGGTTCAATTTGAGATCAAATATTGTAAAAGTGTGACCGAGGTCAAACAAGTAGTCTTGTGCCTTTTTTATTTTTATAATCATATCAACATAAACCTCCATCGATTTCCCAATTTCATCTTTGAACATAGAGTTGATGAGCTGCTAGTAAGTTGCTCTAGCATTTTTCAATCCAAAAGGCAAGACCAGAAAGCAGTATAGCCTATTAGGAACAACAAATGAGGTTTTATCCCTGCCCTCGAGAGCCATGAAAAACTGATGTTAACCTTGAAATGCATCCATCATGCCCAATAACTCACAACCAGCAGTTGAATAAACTAATAAATCTATTCGAGGTAGGGGGTAAGGATCTTTAGGATATGCTTTATTTAAATTCATGAAATCATTACACATCCGCTATTGTCTCTTATTCTTTAGGACTAGCACAACATTACAAAGCCAAGAGGGATATTAAATTTCTACAATATAACCTACATCTAGGAGTTTTTTGACCTCATCCTCGATAATCAACATCTTCTCCACATTGAATGTCATTATCTTCTATCTGACAGATTTGTACAAGGCGGTGCATAATAACATTGGGGTCAATTCCCTAGAGGTTGGATGTCCTCCATGCAAAGATTTTAATATTTTTTCTCAAGAAATCAACCATAAGATACTTTAAGTGGGGGCCCATGTCTGTTCCGATATGGATCATCTTGTGGGGGTTTCCCTATTCGAGCTCAATGGTCTTAAATTCGCTGATAATCTCCACCTTAGTATCTTTCAACTTTTGCTTCTCGCTAGCCTAGGTCTCCTCGGGTTTCACTATAGGGGCATCCCCTGAGGTCTTCAATTGTGGTCGAGTTTTCTACTTGCTTGACTTGATCGAGATGCTGTAATATCTCCAGGCCTTCTATATGTTACACAGAAGTTCCTCTGTGCCCACTAGGGTTAAAAATTTAATTTTCATGTGGTAGGTCTACACAATGGCATGGAAACAATTAAGGACGGGTTGACCTATGATGACGTTGTAAGCAAATAGGGCATCAACCACAAAGTAGTTCATTATCAAAGTTCTCATTTGAGGTGCCTTTCCAAATGATGTTAACAAGTTGATGGATCCTTCCAGGATAATTTCTAACACCCTATATTCGACCAGCGAGGTTCGCACAGGTTCAAATTTTAGCTGGCCCATATTCATTCTTTTCAAAGTAGAGAGAAAGATGATGATGGCTGAGCTCCCACTATCGACCAAGACCTTGCGTACCTTAAAGTTGGCAATCTCAATAGAGACTACCATTGGATAATCTATTTTATGGTCAATATTCTTGCCCTCGAGGTGGGCCAAGTCGCTGTCAATGAATGTGATGGGCTCTGCACTCATCGTCAGGTGGAATTTTATCTTGATTGGTGAGGCTTTAGTTAACTCAAGCCTCATCTGGCTTTGCCTTTAGGCAGACTTTGAGTCCCCCCAGTTAGACCTCCCGCAATCATGTCAATCACTCTTCGAATGGGTGGGTTATCCTCATAGGTGGGTTTCTTTCCTTTATCCTATTTTCTAGGGCTAATCGACCTTTCTCTACGAGGGGTCTGGTTGGTTTTACCCTCTTTGACATGAGTGTCAATAGCAATATACTTCTTGAGGTGGCCCTACCTGATCAACCTCTCAATCGCATTTTGAAGGTTGAAGTATTCATCTGTGTCATGTCTCTTCTATTTGTGGAAGTGGCAATATTTCTTGAATTTTTTTATTACCTCAGTCTCTATTAGCTTCCTTGGTTTCTTGAGGAGGTTATCATGTTGGATAGCGTACATGACCTCTCTTATTGGGATGTTCAGAGGGCATATAATCGTGGAAGCATTTTATGAGAGATCAACCTCGTTCTTTGTAGTTTTGGTCATCTCTCTCTTTCTTCTTCTTGTTGGCCTTGGAGGATTCAAACCTGAAACTGTTCATCTTCTCTTGGGTTATGTACCTCTCGACCAAGTCAAGCAACTCTTCCATCAACCTGGGGCATTCACGCGCCAATTTATTGATGCATTCCTTGTGTCTGAGCCCCAAGAATACTACGTTTATCAGGAACTTGATCCAGTGGTTATCTATGTTGAGGATCTCCATATTGAATCTGCCAAAGAAATCATGAAAGGACTCCTCCTCGCTTTGTTTGATGGTATGGAGATGGGTGTGTTAGAGTTTCTCCTTTCTCCTACTAGCATATTGGTGCAAAATTTTATTGCACAACTGGTTATAAGAGTGAATCAATGACAGCTCGAGCTTCACAAACCAATCATGTGCAATGCCCAAAAAGTTGGTCACCAATATTTTAGCATGGATATATTCATTGTGTCCATGTAGTTTCATCATGTGTTCAAACTGCATTAGGTACTCATTGGGGTCTATCGAGCCATCTTATCTCGGTAGATCAATTGGGACCTTTACGTCGATAGCAATGCACTTGTCGATAATATCTTGGATAAATAGAGATCCTCTCTCCCGATGAGATCTCTGAGGGCTGTCTAGATTAGACGCTCTCTTGGTATTTCTCCTTGAGATCTCATTGAAGCACCTATTTAACTATTAGACTTGATAGGACACTTCTCATTTCTCTCGATCCGCTATAGTGGAATTCCGATCGAGACATAGCCTGGCATGCTCAACCCTATCGCACTATGGAGCTTGAATGGGCCAGGCTACAATATTAGTGAATTCTCCTATATCTTCACAATAGTCACGCTTAGAGCATTCAACTTTATTACATTGCGAGGCTTGATTAGGTCGAATGTGATCTACTGAGTCGGCAATATCTTCTTACAATTTTGTTCACCTCCTCTCCTTTTGAGGGCGTCTAGGACTGGTGTCAGGTCGGGTGGGCAACCGCTTGGATTCTTGGCGACTGCGGCTATCCCTGGGGGACCTATTTTTTGGAAGAGGTGGTTGTGGGGTGCCACTGGCTACAGGGGCAGGTACAGTGGTGTGTTTATTCAGTATGGTGGATAGTTGGTCTGAGATTTGAGCATAAATTTGCTTGCTTATCAGCTGCATTAACTGGGGTATAGTTAATATCACCACTTTCTCTTGAGAGGCGTTAGGGCCTAGAGCGTGTGCACCTTACTGGGGCGGAGGGAGAGGTAGAGACATGGACCTCCTATTCTTCTCCCTTCCTGATGTGGCTTTATGCATGTTCACCATTCTTTCATTGGAATCTCAATGATTTCCCATAGACGACGCCAAAAATAATGAGGTTGAAAGTTATTTATAGTGAAAGAATAGTATTTGGGTAGATTCGACCAGAGAGGTCAAGTAGTCCAAGTGATGTTCTTCTCGAGGTCTGAGATCTGTAATAGTAACACACATTAAACTAGTCGAGGTGTCCTTGATTAGGGCACTCCGATGCTCAAGTCAGTTTTGGTCAAAATATGATAATTGAATAGAATATTGAGAGCTCATAGTGTATTTGGTATTACCTGGAGCGTGGTTGGCTATGAAGCATTTATAGCTTTCTCCTAGGGTATGATTTGTCGAAGGTGCCCTTATCAGGTGTAGTAAGCTTTAGTCCTTCCCAAGGGATTAATGGTCATTCTAGATCTCGGCACTGTTCCAAGTGGCACCATCTCTTATTTTCTAGGGTGAACAGTACCTCTGGTAGGTGTCTTTCTTGTTAGAGTTGGTGGCAACGACTGTACCAACTATCATGTGCCATTAATATGGAGGCATGTTGCCTGTTAGAATAATAAATGCAGCATGGATTTGAGTTAATGCCGGAGTGAGTCATGAGGTTGATAATAGTTGAACAAAAAGTTGGACCTTGCGTAGGAAGCTCTCCAGAAATAGAGTAAGGCATATGTCTTGCCTCTATTGAAATAGTCCGCACACCCATGAGATCTTTCTAATTCTCTAGATCATGAGATGGAATAGAACCAAAGAATTGATGGTTGAGGCCAAATTTGGGGTAGGAAGATGAAGAAATAAGCTTAGCCTTCAACACATGAAATGCTAGCTTGCAAATGTTTTAGAGGGAAAATAAAGAATTTAGTTTTTCACACCATTTGTGATATGCATGACCTCCTCTATCTATATGTATATATAGTGACTAAAAATGTGTGATGCCAAGTTGGCATCACATAATGCATGAAGTGGGTGGTCAAGTGGAATTGCTTAGGTGGGAAATTTTGAATCCAAATCTCATTTGAATTTCATTTACATTTTAATTACATTTAGAATCTCATTTCAAATTAATTAAGATGCCATCTCAAATCTCATTTGAGTTTTTCCTCCAAAATTCATTCTTCCTTAATTAATAAAATTAAACTCTTTAATTTAATTAATTATCCTTTCACTTTACTCTTTAAGTCAAACTAGCTTAACTATTGAAGCTAAATTCGTTAATTAACTCTTTAAGTTAACTTGATCAATTTATGGTGATGTTAGGACCAAATAATTAACTCTTTTAAGTATTGGTCTAAT
Source organism: Jacaranda copaia (assembly GCA_014898725.1). Classification (NCBI taxonomy): domain Eukaryota; kingdom Viridiplantae; phylum Streptophyta; class Magnoliopsida; order Lamiales; family Bignoniaceae; genus Jacaranda; species Jacaranda copaia. The sequence continues at coordinate 685,137 of JACGDI010005716.1, forward strand.
TGAAAATTTTAAATTAGTTGATTAATTTAACATTTAAATCAATCAAGCCAAAATTGACCCTCAAAGTTGGCCCTAAAAATCAATCTACTAGAAGACACCATTTTCTAACACCTAATAAAATTCTCTCCATTAATTAGGAAGCTAATTGAATTTTGTGTGTGATCTAATAGGTTCTACCATTTATTGGACATGGGCTTGCAACTCCTTGTGACTTTTGAATATCTTATATTCATTCTAGTTTAAAACTTCTTTTAAACTAGTCGACTCAATTTAATTAATCTCATTAATCGAAGAGTACCCAATATCCATGGTTGATGCCCAACCTCAAGCCAATGGAGCCCAACTAATTAGGCGAAATGAATATTTTGGAGAACTATCATTGCTCTACACGTGCCATGCAAATACAATCTTTTCGTCTCCTATCTCCCGAAAGAGGCCTAGGGCATGATATTTGTTGGCTCTCTATTGGCTTTAACATTATATCTCTACTCTCAATGTTCGTTCCCTGTTATGTTACCTCACATTTGAAAAAATCCTTTTCCAAGTTGTCACACCACCTTGAGCAAGAATTTTTTGGAATCGATCATTATAGAATACATAGGAGACGTACTCGCCTTTCACAATAGCAAAGAGTCAAATTTTATCTTGTATCTCACAACCCGTTATGCCAAGTAGTTCATACCTAATCTCAACCTAAAAGACCCACTAAGACGTCAAGGATGAGTCAAATCATGAGGATTGAACATAAGGTTACCATGAATCCTCAAGTCAGAGGACTAATAACATGCACTAGCATAAGCAGGAAAACTAACCATTGCCGACTTGCCACTTCAGCTATCTAGTGAATTCTCTAATGGGTCTTCAGTGCCTTGTTCTCTAATAAGCACCCACTAACATGCTCCCATATCTCATATAGTTGCTCATGGAATAGAGCAATCTCCAACCCTTGGATTTATGCATTGTTAGTGCAAACCTATTAGGATCTTAGATGCCTCATCTCATAAGATCCTATTACTTGGAAGTTTTAAGATCACGACCATATGAGACTTATTCCATGGTCACCAAACCAAGTCCTATAGTCATAGATAATCTAAAGGCTTCATCTAAATGCTAGTGAAGTGAAACAAAGTATGAGATGAAGATAGCCATATAAAAAATATCATTCAATAAAGATTGTATCATGAGTGAAATAGTTTATAAGGCTAATCTCATTAGTTTGCAGGTTACTATTCCACTAATCTCCCACTTGCCCTAAAGCCAATGCCCTGTGGCCTTGAGACCTATCTGCATAAGATGTCCTCCAAAGACTTTTAGCTTTTAGAGGTGAATACAGTGGTTCTACTAAATTCTCTTATGAGGCAACCTTTATCCACTCAATTGTCTCCTCTATCGATTGATATAATCTATCTAATGATAACACATTTAATATGTTTGGAATACTAGTGAGATCTCGGCTTAAGTCCTAAATTATCTTCCAAAGACAACCATAAGCTCATGCACGCTAGGCACTACATCCAACCTTTGGATGAAGTTTTTATCTAAACTCTTTCCTTTTTGGTTTCCAAAACCTCAAAGTATTTCACCTTAGTGGTTATCTAAGCTATGGTGTCTAGTTGGAACTCTTCCAACACAACAAGCTGCCATTAAGGTAAAATATGTATCTAAAAGTGGATATTAGGTCATCTAAATTGGATTGAAAACTAATATCCAAAAACTCTGTGAGTTTCAATTCTCCATTGCCGTATACTAAAAATTAATCTTTAGTTCTTCTGAAGTAGTTTAAGATTATATTTACAGCTAACTAGTGGCTCTCACTAAAGTTGGATTGGAACTTACTCGTAATGCTTAGTGAGTGTACTATATCCGATCTTGTACATTGGACGGCATACAATTATGCTCTATGTAGTAGATGCATAAGGTATGTGGGACATTTTGTATCTCTCGTTGACAATCTAAAGGGCCATAGACTTGGAGAGACTTTAATCACATCCCAAAAAGAAGAAATCCCCTCTTCGATTCTTTCATGTTAAACCTCTTTAGTATCTTGTTCAATTTACATGATTTGGGAATGCCCTAGCATCCTCCTTAATCTATCTCTATAGATATGTATTCCCAATACGTAGGATGTATTTTCCAAGTCCATTATGCAAAATTGTGTAGATAACCTTGCTTTAGTATGCTCTAACATTCCTACCTCATATCTAATGAGAAGGATGTCATCGAAATAGAGCACAATAAACTATATGTTACTCACACTAGCCATTTTGTATCGTAAAGTTTATACACCTTTTTGACAAAGCCAAACAATTTGACTATCTTATCAAAAATGTATGTTCCAAATTTGGGATCCCAATTAGAGTCCATAAATGGATCTCTGGGGTTTGCAAACCTTTTGCTCACTCCGTTTGGATGTAAAATCTTGTGGTTGCTCCATATAAATATTTTCTCCAATGTCACTATAGACGGCTTAGTTTTTGGGCTAATTGAGAAGTGACATGTATAAATGAATATTAATTATTAATTTAAAATTTTCTATTTATATATTAGAGTTTATTAAATTAAATTCTAAATAATAAATAGTTAATTTTAATTAATATTCTAATATTTATTTTATCAATCAAATGTTGATAAATGTCAAGATGAAGGTGTATCATCTCAATCAAATCATATCTGGTGGTCTAGCAATCTCAAACTAATCAAGTCGGGACACGTGGCGCATCCATGTAGCAGACCAATCAAGTCAAAAATATTTGATATTATCTTTTAATATGTGTATCAAAGAGATAATTATCAAATGTGTTCAAGCCATTTCAGAGTCTCCTGCTGAACACCTATATAAAGGGATAATTAGAGACTCATATAGATATTCACATATACATATTCATATATTCTCAAGCCCCAAAACTCAAGTCTTTAAGCTTCAAGTTCTTGCTGCGACAATGTATTGCTACCTGAAAGGTCCTATACCTCTTCAAAGCGTTAAGTAATCAAGTCCTTTGATCTCGGAGTCAAGGTTTGGGTTTCAAAGAAATTTTATAGTATCTTTTACCAAGTCAAGGGATACTACACCATATATCCAAGAACAAGCTTTAAGCCCTTGGATCATATATATATTTGGAGAAGAATTAGGGGATTAGTTTTGTTAGGGAATTTATATTTTTTCTTTGATAAATTGTAACTCTCATATATTTTTTTTATATAAATTTAATTTGTCCATTATTTTTTCTTTGTCTTGTGATTTAATTTTGTAGACAACAAAATTTGTGTGAACAAATTTTTGGCACGCCCAGTGGGACGCGAATCTACCCCTCATCTCTTTCTCCCATTCAAATTTTGAAGATATTTGCAATCGCTCAATGGCACTTAAGAGGAACCAACTCGCCTTGGCTAGGAAAGACGTTGCTGATGCCGCTGACCCTACTACTGAATCTGTCAATCAACCCATAACTAGGGGCAAGAATACTAATTTATTTCCATTTGATGATTCTGATTTAGGAAGTCCAAGGGAAACGAATCCTAAGGTATTATCTTTTGCTGAATTGTGGGCTACAGCGACTAGAGTGGCAACAATTGATGAACAACTTGCACGGATGGCTCAATCTATAACTAACCTCCAAAAGATTGTGGAAGAAAACGATCAACATATCGCACAACTCATGAACAAGCAGGGATACCCTTATCTTGGAGGATTTAGCTACAATTATCAATCTTCCCTTGGCCATACAATGGCACACAAACAAGTTGAGGAGATGCCTTACAAGCGAGAAATTGATCTAAGGATCAACCACTCTGCAACTTTTATTGCTACATTATCTGTTCAACAATTGCAGGACATGATCACCAATACTATTAGGGCTCCGTATGGAATGCCCTCTCAAAGTTCTATTATATATTTGAAGCCTTATACGAAGAGGATTGACTCACTAAGAATACCAATAGGATATCAACCACCAAAATTTCAGCAGTTTGATGGGAAGAGAAATCCAAAACAGCATGTGGCCCATTTCATAGAAACATACAATAATGCAGGGACATATGGTGATCTTCTTGTGAAACAGTTTCTACGATCATTAAGAGGAAATGCCTTCAATTGGTACTTTAACTTAGAGCCTGAATCTATTGATAGTTGGGATCAAATGGAAAGAGAAATTTTGAATCGCTTCTACAGTATGCATCGAACTGTGAGCATGATTGAACTTACCAATGCAAAATAATAGAAAGACAAGCCAATGGTAGACTACATCAATCGTTGGCTTGCATTAAGTCTAAACTGCAAAGATAGACTCTCAGAGGTGTTTGCAGTAGAGATGTGTATTCAAGGTATGCACTGGGGACTTCTTTACATTCTTCAAGGAATCAAGCCTCACACTTTTAAAGAATTAGCCACTCGTACCCATGACATGAAACTTAGCATTGCTAATCATGGGAATGGAATTCCTATTGACAACTAGAAGAAAGAAAGAAAAGATTCTAAAAAGAGCAAAAAATATGACAAAGCTGTTACTAAGGAATCCATGGCGATCAGAACATCCTTCATACAAATTCCTAAAAGTGATAAAAATATTGCTGAGAAAATTGAAGCTCAACGCATTCCAACAGGCAAGAAAATACTGAAAGAAATGCTGGAGAAGGAGTATCCATTTTGAGATTCTGATGTTTCTCATATTTTTAATGAATTATTGATAAGAAAGTTGATTGAACTGCCAAAGTCAAAATGTCCTGAAGAAGCTGGAAAATTAAGCGATCTAAAATATTGCAAGTATCATTGAATTGTCGAGCATCCAATAGAAAAATGATTCATCTTCATGGATCAGATAATGGCATTGGCAAGAGATGGAAAGATAATTCTTGATATGGAAGATGTTGTTGAATTAAACCTTGCTAGTACTATAACTGTAGCAAATACCACATGTGTTGCAAGTAAAGACAGTGTTTTCCCTTCTTCACTTATGGGGGCATCAACAATGCTTCAATTTAGAAGCTTAGATCCAGTGCTAGTGGAGAGTCAAGTCATTGATAAAATGACTAAGTTGGAAATGAGTTCTACTACTGAAACTAAAGATGGTAGTGAGTGGACTCTTGTGACATGCCGACGAAGGAGAAGATGATGTGTTAATCAATCTCAGCTATTGGCATTAAAGGTCTCGTATGTGGCTAGACACCCTCAACTAAGGACGACGAAGAGTCTAAAGGCTACAAATAGCAATCAAGAAAATTTATTTACAGGTTACAAGAGAATTCAGGTGACTTTAAAAGATTATTTTTCTACTGGATTCTTTAATCAAAGAGTTGAAACAGTGCATGCTATATCTTGTGAAACTGCAGAGCAACACTCCACTTCATGTTGTACGGCCATTACTTTTATGGATGAGGACTAGTTATTGGGATCAAAACCTCACAACAGACCACTTTTTGTCTCAGGATTCATGCAAGAGCAAAAGGTTAATCACATACTTATTGATAGAGGATCTGCCGTCAATATCATGCTAAAATTCACCATGAAGAATTTGGGGATTTCTATTGAGGATCTGTCATGCAGTCATCTAACTATTCAAGCTTTCAATCAAGGAGGCCAATGAGCCATTAGTATGATTTATCTAGACCTCATAATTAGGGAATTGAAAGTAAGTACTTTATTCCATGTTATTGATTCAAGGACTTCTTACCATATACTTTTAGGATGGCCATGGCTTCATGAAAATGGCGTAAAACCTTCCACTCTCTATCAATGTTTCAAGTATTCAAACAATGGAGAAGTTATAAAAGTTAATGCATATGTGAAGCCATTTATTGAAGCTGAATCATACTTCGCTGATGCTAAACTTTATTTGGATCCCAACTCGGTAAGTGAAGTGCAACCTGTAAAGGCTCCATGCAACCATTTCATTGAGGGGAGATAAGATTGTTCTGAAAATTTTAGTAAACTAATAATTACTGAGGTTTTGATGGGCAAAGAATGCGAGCACAATGATGATTCCAACTTATTGAAATTTTGATACACATAGCAAGCATCTTAGGTGAAGAAGAAAATTCCAGTTGGAGTATGTACTAAGTCAAATGATGCTGCTCAAAGCCAATTAAAGGCGGTAGAATCAAGTGACTGTTAAACTTTGAAGAAGGGCTTCACCATGCCTATTGTTGGTATAAGCTCATCAATCCATAATAGACTGTCTATTGTAGGGATTTTCCACAAAGAATTTGAGGGGACATTTGATCCTAAGGCATATAAGTTGCTTGAAAAATCTAGCTATAACTTTGTTAATCCACCTAATCTAAGTAAACTTAAACTCGAGTTGACCGAAGAAAAAATTCATGGACTTAGTGAAGTACAATAAAAACTAAGAAGGCAGGGAATTTATGTTGAACAGTCAAGGGTTGGCTTGGGATTCAAAGTTGCAGAACCAATTAGGATATGTGTGACGAAGAAAGATAAGTGTGCTGATGTCCAGCATATTTCTGCAGAAGATCATGTGAAGTAGGAAGAGCAAAAATAAAATAATCATTGAGTTTTTATATTTGATCGTCTTAGTACTCCAACTACTCATCCTTCTATCTTTAAAAGATAGGGTGTTAAAGATCAAAGCAGGTTTAATAAAGGTCCCTATCCAAGAGGTTCTGTGTTTAATAGACTCAGAAATAATGCTGCAAAAAGAAGTGTTGATAATAAAATTAATATGTTGGAGTTAAAAAATGAGAGTCAAACTCTTCACTTATCCCAATCGAATGGAGATGGATCTAAGATCTTAGTCATCAATATGGAAAAACTTGTGAAAATAAAGCAGCGCATCGTAAAACATCCATGCGAAAAGTAGTAGTGCAGATGAAGATGAAGTGGAAATCACCATCAACTCTAATTACACAAGTGTTAAAGAGGAGCTAAATCCTATGTTGCATAATCTATGTCTTGAAGAATTTAATAGATTGGTGGCAGGTGGTTTTATACAAGCTACAAACTACCCAGTATGGATAATGGTGCCTGTCCCAGTTTCAAAAGCAAATAGAGCATTAAAATGGATTATCACATTTCAGAGGATAAGAGTTGTTAAGATCGAACAGCCATATGATGAAGAGAACGATGAGTTACACTTATGTAATCATATTACTCTTGATGAAGAGCTTGATTCAGAAAGTCTTAAAGATGAAATCCTAAAAGCCCTTCCATAACTTGAAGATGGTGGACAGATGACTGTTGATGAACTCAAAAAGTTGAATCTTGGCACGATAGAAGAGCTTCATCCCATATTTGTTAGCAAGCTTCTAAATCCTGAAGAAGAAGAACAATATTTCAAAATCTTGAGTGAATACAAGGATGTATTTGTGTGGATGTACAAAGAAATGCCAGGATTAGATCCAAAAGTTGCAATCCATCACCTTAGCATAAAACATGGGGCTTGTCCAGTAAAACAATCATAGCGAGTGCTTCGATCAGATCCCATCCCTTTAATTAAAGCTGAAGTTAACAAGCTTATTGATGCAGGTTTTATCAGGGAAGTTAAATATCCAACTTGAATTTCTAGCATTGTGCCAATTAAGAAGAAAAATGGTTAGATATGTATTTATGTTGATTTTCGAGATCTGAATAGGGCATGTCCAAAGTATGATTTTCCATTACCTATTATTAAACTCATGGTAGATGCAACCACTAGACATGAAGCATTATCTTTTATGGATGGATCTTTCGGGTACAATCAAATCAGAATGTCACCACAAGATGAGGAATTTATAGCTTTTTGCACGCCAAAGGGTATTTATTATTACAAAGTGATGCCTTTTGGGTTGAAAAATGCAGGTGCGACTTATCAATGAGCTATGCAGAATATTTTTGATGACATGTTACATACAAGGGTAGAATGCTATGTTGATGATCTCATGGTTAAGACTAAAAATTGGGATGATCATTTAGAAAATCTCTACATGGTATTTGATCGATTGAAGAAGTACAACTTGAAGATGAACCTACTCAAGTGTGCATTTGGTGTCTTGTCTGGCAAATTCCTTGGCTTCATAGTTCGACATTGTGGAATTAAAGTTGATCCTAGCAAAATCGATGCCATGCAAAAGATGCCACCACCAAGAAATCATAAAGAATTGCGTAGCTTGTAAGGTAATCTTGCATTTATAAGAAGAGTCATATCAAATTTGGCTGAAAGATGCTGACCATTTAATCATTTGATGAAGAAATATGCTCCTTTCGTATGGGATAAAGGGTGTGAAAATGCTTTTGAGAGCATAAAGAAATACCTCATGAATCCGCCAGTTTTAGGAGCTCCTGCACCTAGAAAACCATTGATATTATACATTACAACACAAGAACGATCAATTGGTGCTTTAATGGCTCAAGAAAATGATAAAGGAAAGGAGAAAGCTTTATATTATTTGAGTAGAGCCTTAACTAAAAATGAGTTGAGATACTCCCCTGTTGAGAAAATTTGCCTGGCCTTGTTTTATGCAATTAGAAAGTTAAGGCATTATTTTGAAGCATATTCTATCCAACTCATCTCACGTGCAGATCCTGTCAAGTTTGTAATGTCAAGACCAGTACTTTCAGGAAGATTAGCTAAGTGGTCGGTTATATTCAATCAGTATGAGATCACATATGTTCCTCAAAAAGCAGTTAAAGGAAAAGCTCTTGCTAATTTCTTGGCAGATCACCCTATTCCTACAGATTAGGAAGTATTCAATGAATTACCTGATGAAGATGCCCTTTTCATCAATATCTTGCCAGCATGGACAATGTTATTTGATGGAGCAACTCGATCTGATAGAGCAGGGGCAGGGATCGTCTTTATTTCACCGGAAAGGCAAGTTTTGACATATTTTATAGTGTTAAATGAATTGTGCTCCAATAATGTTGCAGAATATTAGGCGTTGATTATTGGACTTCAAATGGCACTAGAAAAGAAAATTTTAGAAATTGAAGTCTATGGTGATTCAAAGCCAGTCATCAATCAGCTTTTAAATGTTTATGAGGTTAAAAAGGAAGATTTGATTCCTTACTTTCAACTAGCCTCTTGTTTGTTAAAAAAAATTGAAAATATTGTCTTAAGTCATATCCCGAGGAAAGAAAATAGGATGGTAGATGCATTGGCTAACCTAGCTACCACTTTAGCCCTTTCTAAAGAAGAAACAACAAATATTCCAGTGTGTAATAGATGGATGGTGCCTTCACCAATTTAGCTTGACCATGAGGAATCAAATGCCATATCAGTCTCAGTTGGTGAAGATAAAGATTGGAGGACATCACTGATTGAGTATCTAAAGCATGGAAAATTACTGCAAGACCCTAGCCATAGGACGAAGGTGCGTTGGAGGTCATCTCACTTTATTTTATATAAAGATGTTTTGTATCGTTGATCTTATGAAGGTATTTATCAACATTATTTGAGTGGTTAAGAAACAACTAAAGCTATGGCTGAGGCACATTCTGGAGTTTATGGAGCTCATCAGTCGGGTCCTAAGCTTCATTTTCAGGTTAAAAGAATGGGATACTACTAGCCTACTATGGTTAAAGATTGTATGAATTACGCAAAGAGGTGTGAAGCTTTTCAAATGCATGCTAGCTTTATAAATCAGCCTCCTGAACCCTTACATCCCATAGTTGCCTCATGGCCATTTGATGCTTGGGGTCTTGATGTTGTAGGTCCTATTACTCCTAAGTCGTCGGTTGGTCATGCTTATATATTGGCAGCTACAGACTATTTCTCTAAGTGGGCAGAGACAGTCCCCCTTAAGGAAGTAAAGAAGGAAACTGTTGTGGAGTTCATTGATGTAATTTGATTTTTAGGTATGGAGTGCCGTGTTACATTATTATTGATAATGGGAATCCTTTCTACAATAAGTTGGTGGATAAAATTTGTGAACAATTTGGGTTTAGGCAATATAATTCCTTGAAGTACAATGCGGCTGCAAATGATTTAGCAGAAGTGTTCAACAAAACTTTATGCAATCTGTTGAAAAAAGTAGTGTCAAAATCTAAATAGGATTGGCATGAAAAAGTTGGAGAAGCTCTTTAGGCATATCGGACAACTCATCGGACTACTATCCAGGCCACTCCATATTCATTGGTTTATGGGGTTAAAGCTGTTCTCCTTCTTGAAAGTCAAATACCTTCATTTTGTATAGCAATTCAAGAAGGACTCACTGTTGAAGACAATGTTCGTCTTTAACTTGAGGAATTGGAAGCATTGGATGAGAAAAGACTCAAAGCACAACAACAACTTGAATGTTATCAAGCACGTATGATGAAGGCATTCAATAAGAAAGTTCGTCCTTGATCTTTTCAAGTTAGAGATTTGGTGTTGGCAGTAAGAAGGCCCATTACCATCACCCAGCAAATGGGAAGTAAATTCATGTCAAAATGGGATGATCCATATGTGATAAAAGAAGCCTACACTAATGGTGCTTATAAGTTAGTTGATAAAGAAGGATTGCGCATAGGCCCCATAAATGGCAAGTTTTTGAAGTGATATTATCCATGAAGAAGAAGCTACTTCTTGACGAACGAGCCTAAACCGCATGTTCCTCCTTGACGTATGAGCCTAAACTGCATGTTACTCCTGACCTGCATGAGTATAAACTGTGTACGGTAACCACCAAAGGTAATGCATGTGATTAAACTACTAATTTTCCCCACTGAAGGTATTTTACGTGGTTAAAATATTAAATACCCCACCTAGTCCAAGGTGGTTAAGCAATGGATACTCCTAGCCCGCATGAGTATAAACTGTGAATGGCACCCCACTAAAAAATGTGTTTACTTTGAACTACGTAATGGCTTGATCCCTTTGTTAGGGTACGTAGATAGCTTGAGAGTTATCTCTCAAATTCAGTCACATCACTAAAAAAAAGGGATTTGTTTGGATGGCTTCCCAAGTTCAATCATATCATTTGAGCAAATTTGGATGACTCACTTCTTAAAGTTCAACCACATCATTGGAATGAGTTTGGATGGCTTGCTAAGTTCAAACACATCATTGGAACAAATTTTGAGGATTTCCCAAGTTCAATCATTAGAGCAAATTGAGATGATTTATTTCTTTAGTTCAATCAAATCATGGGACTAATTATGGATGATGTATCAAGTTCAAGCATATCAATGGAAAAAGTTTTGATTGCTTTTAAGTTTAATTTATTAAGATGGCCAGTTTTACTCATGAGCTTAAGTAAGTGTATTCCACTCAATTGTTGGAGGCACGTAATATTTTCTTTGAAGTTGGCATCAATTTGAAGAATATAAAAAAAAAGAAAAGAAAGAGAGAGAGAGAGAGAGAGAGAGAGAGAGAGTGTGTGTGCACAAGGAGAATTCATAAAAGAACAACTGTTATTGCATATGTATTAGTCAAATGTTCTTTCATATCAATTTTGCTAAAAAAAAAAGAAAAAGAAAAAGAAAAAGGCTAAGTAGCTAAGTGCTCATACAAGTATATTAAAAGCTACTAGTTCCTTCTGAGATTCTTCAAGTAGTGCTTCCATCTTCTTTATAGCTTCAACTTCTTGATCAGTCAAAAACGGAGTATCTTCAAGTTTTGAAACTTTATCTCTCTTGGTGACCACTTCTTTTTGGATAATGGACAAGTTCTCTTTGGCCTTGTGGAGTGATGAGTTTACGAATTCTTCCTTACTACTTAACTCAGCAAGTCGTGTTCTCAACTCCTCTTGCTGCTTGGTAATTTGAAGAAGCTCATTCTTGAGACCATCTATCTCTTCAACTCTCTCACTTTCTATCGCCTAAGCCTCAAAAAGATCATGTTGTGCAAAAAGCAGTGCTTTCTCATGGGATTCTTATATCTTATTTTGAATTAAATTTAACTTAACCTTTGTGTAGTTGGATGCACCCTCAAAGAAAGGTCTCAAGTGGTCCTCCAGAGGTGATGTATTTTTCACATATGATTTCATCTCTGCAATCAAATCATCAATTGTAGGCTTTATCTATAAGAGTTGCTCAAATGGAGTTTTCATGATTTTTTGACATATTCGTTCCCAGTAGAATTTGAGTAACATCTATTCCGCTTTAGTCTTTATAATTCGAGGACAAAATTCAAAAATTTCAGCAGTTGGAGATGCCCAAGATAGAGCTTCAAATATCTTTTGGGGCTTTACTTTCCCAATAAAAGCCTTATTGTTTGAAATTTCAGGTAATATCACCTTTGGTCGCTTATTGGAATTAGCAGTATTATGAAAAGTTTGCATCCCACCATCAAGAGGTTGAGAAATATTTGTTTCAAGCAAATTAAAAGGATTAGCCCCGTTTATCAAACCAACACTACCTTTGGAAGTAATTAGGATTGGCATCTCGAGATCTGCAAGCTATATTAAAAAGAAAAAAAAAGGAGAAGAAAAGAAGAAGAAATTAGAATTAGCAAATATAAATGTAAGAAAAAAAGAGAGGAGGGGTACATGATATTGAAAATGAATAAATAAATGACTTTACATATTTTGCTAATTCACCCAAAGGTAAAGAATAACTTGGGACATCTGCAAAGAAATTTGAATTAATACTGATATTATCTAAATCCAAAACCTTTGGCTTCTTCTTGAGTGTGCATTGGTTGCTAGAGTTGTCATTTGAGCAAGAAAGTGCAAAAATTATTTCATTTCCTTCCATTAGAGCATCAGTAGGGAATGAAATCTTGAGTAAGTCATGGTGCCTTTTAGACGGCACTTGAGTATGTTCAGCAAGGTTGTAATCCTTAGGCTCCAAATTTCTTCCTTTAACTTGCCCTAAAATAATAGAGTTTTGAAGAGGTGAGGCTGCTAGATTATTTTTAGGATCTTTGATTAAAACTTGTTTAGAACAAGATGGATTCTTACCAGGATGCCCAGACTCAGATGCATGCTGTTTAATTCTAGCCCCAGGCTGATTGAGTTGACTAGAATTTGATTCCACATCTCTCTGATTAACTTTGAGAACAATCTTAGTACCTTTTGTTTGTGAAGCTTTCTAATGTTTGTCCTACCAATCTGTATATGCCTTTGTGGCTAATGGAAAGGAAGAAGTATTACTAGGAATGATAAGCTTGCAAGATGTGTTCAGTAAGGTACGTGACTGCCAAAGTTAAACAAGCTCATACAAATCACAAGTAAGAATCTCTTTCTTTAAGTTGTCTGGGATGTGTTGACAAAATCCACATTGTCGGCTGAATCGATGAGGGCTATAAGCTTCAATAATATGCTCTTTTCCACATCAAAATGTTAAATAACTAGAACGAAGAGCCACAAAAAGATCCTTATAAGTATTTGATATACAGGGCCCATCTATTACTGTAAACTGTTTATGTGGAAACAAGCTTAAATTTTGAATAGCTGAAGGGTCGATATTGAAGAATACGTCTCGTGCCTTTGAAAGGTAAAAATATTTGGCCATATTCTCCCTGCATATTTGACCATCTCAGCTTCTCCTACATCAATCTTTAATGAAAAATGAGTGCCAAGGTAGTACCCTATCCAACTATGAACATAATGAATGG
>JACGDI010005716.1:698702-735659 GCA_014898725.1 Jacaranda copaia
CATAGAAACATCCTTGGATAGGTAATCCACCAAGTACACGAAGATCCCATAAAGAAACTGAAAGTTCACTGATAGTAATTTGCAAAGTGTTTGTGGAAGGGCACCATAACTTAAGGAATGCTTGGAGGATATTCTTATGACAGACGTATGTGAAAAGTGAGGCATGGACTACTGTGTAAATCTTAGCTTGATGAAGAGCATCTGCATAATGACCTAGCACATCCTCTGTCCATTCCCAATAGCCTGCATGAAAAGATACTTTGCCAAATCATGATGCAGGAATTCTCAATGAGCGTCTATTAGTGTTTGGAAGATAACTTGCAAATAAAAATTCCGAGCTAGTAGTTTTAGCATCATGAAGAGAAGACTTCAAGAGAAGTATCCTGGAATGAGATGTAATGCCAGAACATGGATCAATTACTTCCCTAGTTGCCTCTTCAAACCACTCTTGGATATGCATAGAGTTACTTGGAGGTCGAGGTATGGAACGAAGAACATTATTGGCCAATTTATGAATAACCAATCTGGTACTTTTAACTTTGAGGTTGTTTTTGTCACTTTCAATGATAATACATGGAGACGGCTCTGTGTGATCCTCAATATACATCCTCATGAGTCGATCAAGAATGAACTATAACCTGCAAAAGAAAAGAGAAGAGATGAAGAAGAAAGTACAAAGATATAGAAAGAATCTTCAACTTGATAACTTACTTGAAGTTTTCAAAATTTTTGTATTTGTTATATGTTAATTCCCTCAAGGAGTTAAAATAAATTTTCTATTGATGAATGCCAAAGAAGTCCAAGCAACTCTCTCTCAGTTGTAATGATCAGCCGATTGAATAGAAGTGGCAATGGTTATATGAGCTCCATGAGGATTTTCTACAAACAATTGGTGTGTAGAAATTGAGAAGGGGAAGGTATATCCAATTGAATAAATGAATAAACCCAAATTCTCAACTCGAGTCTTTAGAGCTTCTCCAATAATCAATTGATGAGATTAACCCTATGGGTTGTTCTCTTTATAGTGTTATTTTCAAGTATTTCAAATACAATTGAGAGAATAAGTTTGGTTGAACCATGCCTACTCTGAATCCCATAGAAGTTGAACTCTGCAAGTGTTGGTTGGTTGATTGCAATTTAATTTGTAAGTTTTGGACTTTACAATTGAATTGGGACTCCTATTACTAATAAGTCTCCTGGCCAAGCAAAAAGAGAAGAAAACCATTGCTGTCGTGTTTATCTTGTGGAAATAAATCATATTAGCATTGTGGTGGGCCACATGCATGGAGATTCTTTTTGTTTTTTTGATTGAATTTGGAAACAACAGCAGCAACAATAGAAAATTTTAATTAGCTTTGACTTTGTGTTAAACCATGTGGGTCCCTATGCATATATATAAGCTTACATGTGTTATATATATATATATGTATTTAAATATATAATAAAGGCTAGCTCATATGTTATATATATATAAAATAATTATCGTGGCTTATTCACTCAGAAATTTATTAGACAACATTGTTGTGAACAAGTCTCGAGGGGGCATTTGTAGACGGCTTAATTTTTGGGCCAATTGAGAAGTGACATGTTTAAATGAATATTAATTATTAATTTAAAATTTTCTATTTATATATTAGAGTTTATTAAATTAAATTCTAAATAATAAATAGTTAATTTTAATTAATATTCTAATATTTATTTTATCAATCAAATGTTGATAAATGTCAAGATGAAGGTGTATCATCTCAATCAAATCAAATTTGGTGGTCTAGCAATCTCAAACTAATCAAGTTGGGACACATGGCGCATCCATGAACGCAGACAAATCAAGTTAAAAATATTTGATATTATCTTTTAATATGTGCATCAAAGAGATAATTATCAAATGTGTTCTAGCCATTTCGGAGTCTCCTGCTGAACACTTATATAAAGGGATAACTAGAGACTCAGATAGATATTCACATATACATATTCATATATTCTCAAGCCACAAGACTCAAGTCTTTAAGCTTCAAGTTCTTGCTGCGACAATGTATTGCTACCTCAAAGGTCCTATACCTTTTCAAAGCATCAAGTCATCAAGTCCTTTGATCTCGGAGTCAAGGTTCCGATTTTAAAGAAATTTCATAGTATCTTTTACCAAGTCAAGGGATACTACACCATATATCCAAAAACAAGGTATAAGCCCTTGGATCATATATATATATGGAGAAGAATCAAAGGGTTAGTTTTGTTAGGAAATTTGTATTTTTTCTTTAATAAATTGTAATTCTCATATATTTTTTTATATAAATTTAATTTATCCATTATTTTTTCTTTGTCTTGTGATTTAATTTTGTAGACAACGAAATTTGTGTGAACAGTCACCATTGAGGAAAGGAGTTTTCATATCCATTTGTCATATCTCATAGTCATAATATGTAGCTATAGTAAGTAAAATCTAAATGAACTTAGGCATAGCGATCGGTGAAAAGGTTTCCTCAAAATTGATATCGATTATTTAAGTGTAACCTTTTTCCACTAATCTCACCTTAAAAGTCACCATTTCTCCATCTACCTCAAGCTTTCGCTTATAGATCCACTTGCAACTGATGGGAACTATTCCCTTTAGTGGATCTACCAAAGTCCATACGTTGTTTGAGTACATAAAGTCCGTTTCGGATCTCATGGCTTCAAGGTAATGTCCAACATAGCTTCCTCATAGGTCTTTGGATCTCTATCCAATTGATCTATCTCATGAAGAAATCTAAACTCTTTGGGTATTGTCTTGATCTAATCCGACCTTTTTAGAGGTTGTGTGTGAGGCTCTTTGTTATTTATTTATTTCTACTGCTTGTGGGATTTATTGATCATCTTAAACTTCACCAAATTCTATTACAGTGCCTTTTCTATCATATAGAAGTATCTTTTCCAAAAATGTGGCATTCCTCAAAACAAACACATTTTATTTCGAGGGATCATAACACTAATAACCCATAGACTTTCTAGGGTATCCCACCAACTTACACATAATGGATCCACTATCCAACGTATCTCCTACGATCTGTCTCATGTAGGCAAGCGATCCCAAAACCTTTAAATAATGGTATAAGGGTGCTTTGCCATGCCATATCTCATATGTTTTTTTTGGCATTGACTTTGAAGGTACTACTTTTAATAACTTCGTTGCCATCATTAAGGCGTATCCTTGAAAGGATATAGGCACATCAAAGAAGCTCATTATGGAACATACCATGTCCAAAAAGGTACGGTGCCTCTTCTTGGCTACTTCATTATGTTGTGGTGTGCCAGGTGGAGTCTATTGAGAGAGAATCCTATTCTTCTTTAGACAATCCAGGAATATGGTACTTAAGCATTTTTTCTCTCGATCCAATGGAAAGGCTTAATACTAAGTCCTTTTTGCTTTTTTACTTCATTGTTATACTCTTTGAAATTTTCAAAGGCCTCAAACTTGTATTTCATAAGATACATTTGTTTGAACTAACTATTACCATCAGTGAAAGTGATGAAGTAAGAATAGCCCCCTCTCTCACTAACTCTTAGTGGTCCATAAATATCCGTATGGATCAAATCTAAAGGATTTGTGGAGGGATCAATTTGTCCTACAAAAGGCGCTTTAGCCATTTATCCCTTCAACAAGATTCACAAGTAGGAAGGTTCTCAATGCTACTAATATTTAGTGCTTTAAGAACTTCTAACTTGTTTATCTTGGTTTTTGGAGATATGGCCACGTCTTGTATGCCTCAGCATGGCATTATCTTGGATGTCTAATTTCTTACTTAGTTGAGAGTGCATTAGTGATGGTTAAGAATCTAATATGTATGATCCTTTGTTAATTATTCCACAAATAATTAAAGAACTCATTCTTTAATGCCTTCAATCTCCCATTTGATATAGAAGGATCAAATCTTTCGCTATCTAAAAATGGGAATTGAAATATTATTCTCAATAATATATAGTACTATATGATAAAGGTACAATACAAGTATAGAGTTCTCTATGTCTAACTTATTGTATGCCTTCGGCTTTAGACACAATTCTTGCTCGTTAGCCAAGGTGGTGGTTCATATCCATATTACTTGACTTCCCATCTATCCTAGCTTGAAAAGTTTCCTTTTACAACATGAGTTTCTCATACCTCGTTTGCTTTACAACTCTTTGTAAACTTTAATCAAGGTACAATTCATGTCTCCTTGAGATTTTTAAAGTTTGTAGATGCCATTATGAGACTAAGGGATAGAACAATCCTAAACCCATTTCATGAAATTTTCATGCGTCTCTAAATCCACATTAATCCCCAAAGGGCTTAGGAGTACCATGACATAGGACCTATATCCACTTCTAGGAATCTAGAATGATTTTTGAGGTTAAGGCAATCATGGAAGTTATAAGTTGGAAATATAAGTGCTCAAACATGGTTTCAAAAATTAGAAAAAGTATGAATCAAATTCATCAAATAATCTCCAATATAAATCCAATCCAATTCAATCCAAAAGTGATCAAAACTCTTTCATCCACATAACAACATGCTATATCAACATATAACATCAATTAATGCCAAATCAACATTCAAAATTAATTACTCTGAATCAAAACATACTAACTACATGAATTAACACTTAAAATCACATAATAGCACGCTTTTAATTCATCAATCAAGGAACCGTATACAAATCAACCAAATTCCTCAATCCATCATTTGAATCAAGGATATGGTGATCTAGATTAATCCATCACATGAACTAATCAACCAAATAAACTCTAAATCTCAGCATGATTATGGCTTTGATACCACTTGAAAGCAAGATAGGCACTAGGATCTAAAATTAAAATTTCAAAACATAAAATAACTAGTGCATACAAGACAAATAAGATATAATCTTACCTTGGATTTAGATTTAGGTATAATATTACCTTGATAAGAAAATCCAAGAAGAAATTAGTGAACACATCACTAGTTCTAGAATTTGTCTACTTACGGCACAACGAAAGGATTGAAATGATTACCCTACCAAATCGCCTCAAAAAATTTTGGAAAAATTACTGGAGATATCCAAAATCTTGGAGAATTTTCATTCAAAAATTTAGATCAATTAACCATCTGGATCATTCTGAGAAAATCAAAAAGTCGAACTTCGCATAGAGAGCTCTCCAGAAACAAAGCAAGGTACACGTTTTGTCTCTAATGAAGTAGTCCACACACTAATGAGACTTCCTAATTCTCTAGTTCATGAGCTGGGATAGAACTATAGAATTGATGATGGAGGCTAAATTTTAGGTAGAAAGATGAAGAAAGAAGCTTAGCCTTCAACACATGAAATGTTAGCTTGCAAATGTTTTGGAAGAAAATGAAGAATCTAATTCTTCACACCATTTGTCATGTGCACGACCTCATCTCTCTATATTTATATATAGAGGCTGAAAGTGTGTGATGCCAATGCACGCCAAGTTGGCATCACACAATACATGAGAGGGGGTGACCAAATGGGGTTGCTTAAGTGGCAAAATTTAAATTTAAATCTCATTTGAAATTCATTTGCATCTTAATTACATTTGGAATTTCATTTCATATTAATTAAGGGCCATCTCAAATATCATTTGAGTCTTTCCTCCAAAATTCATTCTTCCTTAATTAATCAAACTACACACTTTAATTTAATTAATTATCATTTGACTTAGCTCTTTAAGTCAAACTAGCTTAACTCCTTACGCTAAATTCGTTAGCTTAACTCTTTAAGTTGACTTGACCAATTGATGGTCATGTTGGCACCAAATAATTAACTTCTTAATTATTGGTCTAATTTAACTCTTAAATTAGTTGATTAATTAACACTTAAATTAATCAAGCCAAAATTGACACTTAAAGTTGGCCCTAAAAATTGGTCCACTAGGAGGCACCATTTTTTGACACCTTAGAAAATTCCTCTTAGAAAATTCTCCCCATTAATTAGGAATCTAATTAGACTTTTTGTGTGATCCAATACGTTCTACTATTCATTAGACATGGGCTCACAACTACTTGTGACTTTTGAATATTTTATATTCATTCTAGTTTAAAACTCTTTTTAAACTAGTTCACTCAATTCAATTAGTCTCATTGATTGAAGAGTACCTAATCTCTATGGTCGATATCCAACCTTAAGCCCATGGAGCCCAACTAATTGGCCAAAATAAATATTCTAGAGAACTATTATCACTCTACGTATGCCATGAAAATATGGTCTTTCCATCTCCTATTTCTCAAAAAAGGCCTAGAGCAAGATATTTGTTGGCTCCCCATTAGCCTCGATACTATGTCTCTAGTCTCAATGTTCAAGGATTTTTAGAAATCAATCATCGTAGAACACATAGGAGATGTACTTGCCCTTCACAACAGCAAAAAGTCAGATTCCATCTTGAATCTCACAAACCTCCATACCAAGTAACTCATGCCCATTCTCAACCCGAAAAACCCACTAGGTGGTCAAGGATGAGTCAAAGCATGAGGATAGAACACAAGGTTACCATGGATTCTCATGTCAGAGGACTAATAATATGCACTAGCGTAAGCAGGAGAACTAGCCACTATTGATTTGCCACTTCGGCTATCTAGGGGATTCTCCAGTGGATCTTTAGAACCTTATTCTCTAACAAGCACCCACTAATAGGCACCCGTATCTCTTACAGTTGCTCATGGAATGAAGCAATCTCCAACCCTTAGATTTATGCAATGTTAGTGTAAGCCTATCTGTATTTTAGAAGCCCTGTTTTATAAGATCCTATGACTTAGAAGTTTTAAGATCACGACCATGTGGGACTTATTCCATGGTCACCAAACCAAGTCCCGCAGTCATAGGTGATCTATGGGCTTTATCCAAATACTAGTAAAGTGAAACAAAGCATAAGATGAAGATGGCAATATCAAGAATATCATTCAATCAAGATTGTACCACAAATGAATAGTTTACAAGGCCAATCTCGTTAGCTTGTAGGGCACCATTCCAACATTCATGTCAGAGGACTAATTATATGTACTAGTGTAAGCTAGAGAACTTGCCACTATGGCTATCTAGTAGATTCTCTAGGTGAGTCTTCAGTGAATTTGTTCTTTACTAAGCATCTACTAACATGCATCCATATCTCATATAGTTTGCTCATGAAATGGAGCAATACCCAACTCTTTAGATTTATGCATAATTAGTGTAAGCCTATCTAGATATAGATATCTTGTCTCGTGAGATCTTATGACTTGAAAGATTTAAAATTATAACCATGTAAGACTTATTACATGATTCACCACTTAGTGTGTGACCAAGTCTTATAGTCTTGAGAGATCTATGAACTTTAACCAAATGCCAGCAAAGTAAATATAAGCATACGATGAAGATGGCCATTTAATGAATATCATTCAAGTAAGATTGTATATGAAGTGAAATAATTTACATGCCAATCTAATTGGCTTATAGGATACTATTCCACCACATATCATATCAACATGGAATGATTTCTCCTTTCGGCTACTCCATTATGTTGGGATGTGTCTGATGGAGTCCATTGAGAGAGAGAATCCCATTCTCTTTTAGATAATCTAAGAATTGAATACTTAAGTATTTCTCTCCTCAATCTGATCAAAGAGCTTTAATACTATAAGTTCTTGTTGCTTTTCTACTTTATTCCTATACTCTTTGAACTTTTCATAAGTGTTAAACTTGTACTTCATAATATTCACATAGCTTATAATCCTCTTCTACATATTTCATGTGATCTTTCTCCCTATTACTTTTTACTAGCTTGTTATCCATATATACCTCCATTATTTTATGTATTTGATCTTTGAACATTTTATTGACTAGGCACTAATATGTTGTATTTTTTAGACCAAATGGCATGATCGGGTAACAATATATGCTATTCTTAACCACAATGCTATTTTATCCATGTCATGTTTGACCATGAAGATTAGATAATACCCTGATATGTATCCATCATACTTAGTATTATCGCATCTAATGTCTAGTCTACTAGTAGGTATATCCTTCGTAAAAATAAGGATTTTTGGGATAGGCTTTGTTAAGATTGTGAAATCGGTACACGTTCTCTATTTCTCTTTTGGTTTGGGTACAATGATCTTATTTGATAGCTAATCCATGTATTAGACTTTTGCAACATACCCAGCTACAAGTAACTTTTTGACCTTTTTCTCTATAATTATATTCCTTTTAGCTTTGAGACTCTTCTTTCGTTGTCTTACAAGTTTTGCTTTTGGGTCCACATTGAGAGAATGGACTATAAATTTAGGATCCATTCCTTCAAAATCTACAACACTTTATGCAAAGACATCTTAGTTTTTTATAGAAACTTAATGGTCATCATTTCTATTTGCCCCCTCATCTGCATCTCTACCTTGGTCATTTTTCTTAAGCCTCTTAGCATAAGTTCAATGCTCTTGAACTTAAAGGGTTTTACTCTATTATCCTCCTTGCCTCTTTTTGAAGCCTATGTGTCAAGCATATCAATCACTGTTCTAGGCCTTTAGTTTGTGGTTTTCTTCAAAAGACATTCCTTGATCACCTTTTGGGTGAAAATATTGTAGCATTACTAGCCATTTTTTGATCTTAATAGACTTCTTCAGCTCCTATCTTGTGGGGAATTTCATTTTCAAGTGGTATGCCAAGACCACAACTAGGAATCAATTTAGATTGGGTCATACAAATTCACATAATAAGTGAAAGGAGTGTGTACCACTAAATATTTGGGCATAATGGTTTTTCTCTAAGGCTTTTCTCCTATGGAGGTTGGTAAATCTATGGTCTTGATGGGTGTGGCCTCAAAATCCACTAAGTCTTATTAGTGATGTGTGAGTGTGTGAGTGGGTCTTATGGTTGCTATGTTTAGTTCTATTTTTTTGCGATGTGCTAAGGAAAACTATTTGAGCTAACATGCTATTGTCCACCAAGAGTTTTTGCGCCATGCAATTGGCTATATCCAAAGCCATAACTATCGAATCATATTGCAACATGCATACCTTGGCGAGATTATTCTTGTGAAAAGTTATTGGGACTGAATCTTTTGAGATCATTATTGTTCGAAGTCCCATCTTTTTGTAGGCGATACAATAGGATTCAAAAATTAAAACCAAAATAGGAAAAAATTTAACTAGCTATCACCATCCCAAGGATCTATCTACATGCCTTAAATTAAAATTCAAAGGCCAAAAAATTACCTTTGAAGAAGGAATCAAAGGAATGAGAAGATCTTCTAATGGACACGCCCTATTCAAGATCTACAAGTTCTTCTTTCTTAATCAGATTTCTCCACACCGAGACCTACAAAACTCAACAACTTTTGCACACAATATCACCTCCAATACAACTACATAATGACCAAAAACAAGAAAGAAAATAGCTTCAAAAATCACCTAATAAAGCTTCAAAATTCAGCAACTAGAAAGGCTCAATCACCAATTCCAAGCTTCTCAACTGTGAATCCTCTAATGAATAGTCCACATTAAAGGCAAGAATAGTACTAGGACCTAATAATTAAAAATTCAAAAGCTAAAATTAACTAGGCTACTCAAGCAAACAAGGATCTAAACAGCACATGATTTAGATTTAGGTAAAGGATTACCTTGATTAGCTTAAATCCATGGAAATAATGAAGAACTCTTCTTCAATCCAAAATCTGCCAAGCAGTAGTGCAGCTAGATAGGTGCAACTTTTTCATGATCTAAACTTCTCCAAAAATTCTAAAAACATTCTAGTAGCTTCTCAACTTCTTGAAATGCCTACTATAAAAATTTCAGATCAAAACTCCTTTTGAATCTTCTCGAAAAAAATCATCAAGTTACTGCCTTAATTGGTGGATCTCAAAAGGTTTAGCAAACCATTTATTTTGCTTCTATCAATATGATCCACACACCAATTTGATTTCCCACTACTCCTCACCTTTTGCTGCAGAAAGAGAGGAGAGAAGAGGGGGAGTGGCCAATTTTTAGGGCTTTGAGAAGAAGAGATATGACTAGATAAATATGGCAAATAGAATCCGAATGGACTTAGGCATTATGATGGTAAAAAAGTTTCCTCGAAATTGATATTGGGTCTTTGACTGTAACCTTTTGCTACAAGTCACGCTTTAAAAGTCACTACTTCTCCATCAACTCTTAGCTTTCATTTCTAGATTCACTTGCAACCAATGGGAACTATTCCCTTTGGTAGGTTTTCCAAAGTTTAGACTTTGTTAGAGTACATGGAACTAATTTTGAATCTTGTAGCTTTAAGATAATGTCTCGAGTCTATGTCCAACATAGCTTCCTCATAAGCCTTAGGATCATTACCTAATTGGCCTATTTAATGAAGAAATTCAAATTGTTTAGTGTTGGAATAGTATAATACAAGCCAATGAGATTAGCATTGAAACTATTTCACTCGTGGTACAATCTTGATTAAATGATATTCTTTATATGACCATCTTTATCTTATGCTTTATTTCACGTCACTAGTATTTGGATAAAGCCTTTAGATCACCTATGACTGTGGGACTTAGTTTGGTGACCATTGAATAAGTCTCACATGGTCATGATCTTAAATCTTCCAAGTTATAGGATCTTATAAGGCGAGGCATCTAAGATTTGGATAGACTTGCTCTAATGATGCATAAATCCAAGAGTTGGAGATTGTTCTTTTCTATGAGCAACTGTATGAGATATGTGTGCATATTAGTGGGTACTTGTTAGAGAACAGAGTACTAACGACCTATCGGAGAATCCACTAGATAGCCATAGTGGCAAGTTAGTAGTGGCTAGTTCTCTTGCTTGTGCTAGTGCAAATTATTAGTCCTTTAACCTAAGAATCCGTGGTAACCTTGTGGTCGATCCTTATATTTTGACTTATCATTGACCATCTAGTAGGTATTTTGAGTTGAGATTGGGAATGAGCTTCTTGGCATGGAGGTTTGTGAGATCCAAGATGCAATCTGACTCTTTGCTATTGTGAAGGGTGAGTACATCTTCTATGTGTTCTATGATAATCGGTTCTCAAAAATCCTTGTGTAAGGTGGTGTGACAATTTGGAAAAAGAGTTTTCTAAAGGTGAGGTCACACAATAAGGATCAAACATTGAGAATAGAGACATAGTATCGAAGCTATTAAGGAGCTAGCAAATATCTTGCCTTGGGCTTCTTTTGGGAGATAGAAGATGAAAGGACTGTATTTGCATTGCATGCATAGAGCAATTATTGTTCTCTAGAATATTTATTTCTGCCAATTAGTTAGGCTCTACGGGCTTGAGGTTGGACATCAACCATGGAAATTGGGTACTTTTCAATTAATGAGATTAATTGAATTGAGTTGATTAGTTTAAAAGGAGTTTTAAACTAGAATGAATATGAGATATTCAAAACTCATAAAGTATTGTGAGCCCATGTCTAATGAATGGTAGAATCTATTGGGTCACACATAAATCTTATTAGCTTCCTAATTAATGGAGAGAATTTTCTAAGGTATTAGAAAATGGTCTCCTAGTGGATTGATTTTTGGGGCCAACTTTGAAGGTCAATTTTAGCTTGATTAATTTAAGTGTTAAATTAATCAACTAATTTAAAAAGTTCAATTAGACCAATACTTAAAAAGTTAATTATTTGGTACTAACATCACCATCAATTGGTCAAGTTAACTTAAAGAGTTAATTAACGATATAGCTTAAAGAGTTAAGCTAGTTTGACTTAAAGAGTAAAGTCAAAGGATAGTTAATTAAATTAAAGAGTTTAATTTGATTAATTAAGGAATAATGAATTTTGGAGGGAAGACTCAAATGGGATTTGAGATGGCATCTTAATTAATTTGAAATGAGATTCTAAATGTAATTAAGATATAAACGAAATTCAAATGAGATTTGGATTCAAAATTTCCCATATAAGCAATCACACTTGGCCACCCCCTCATGAATTATGTGATGCCAACTTGGCATCATACATTTTCAGTCTCTATATATACATATAGATAGAGGAGGTCGTGCATATGACAAATGGTGTGAAGAGCTAAATTTTTTATTTTCCCTCTAAAACATTTACAAGTTAGCATTTCATGTGTTGAAGGCTAAGCTTTTTTCTTCATCTTCCTACTACAAATTTGGTCTCTACCATAAAATAATCTATGGTCTTACTCCAACTTATAGACTAGAGATTTAGTAAGATCTCATTGGTGTGTGGACTTTTACAATAGAGGCAAGATGTATGGCTTGCTCAGTTTCTAGAGATCTACCTACGTGAGGTTTGACTTTCTAATTTTCTTTAGAGCATTCCTGATGAACAATAATCTAAAATTTTAACTAAAAGTTTTTAATGGTGTTGGATATCTCCAGATACTTTTTCAGAATTTTTTGAGGTGATTTGATAAGGTGATTGTTGCAATCTTCTCGCTATGCTACTGGTAGACAAATTCTATAATCAATGAAGCATTCACTTGATTCTCCTTGGATTTGCTCATCAAGTTAATCCTCTATCTAAATTTGAACCATAGGCATGATTAGATCCTAGTGCTTTACTAGCCTTCAAATGGTATTGGAGCTATAATCATGCTTAGATTTAGCTTTTATTTGGTTGATTAACTCATGTGATGGATTAATATAGATCCCCATATTCTTGATTCAATTGATGAATTGGATAATTTGGTTGATTTGTGTGTGGCTCCTTGATCGATAAGTTAAAAACATGCTATTATGTGTTTAAGTGTTAATTCATGTAGTTAGTATGTTTTAATTCATAGTGATTAATGTTGAGTGTTGATTTAGCATTAATTGATGTTACATATTGATATAACATGTTTTAATATGGCAGAAAGAGTTTTGGTCATTTTTTTTATCCAATTAGATTGGAGTTTGGTTGGAAATTTTTGGAGAATTTGATTCTTACTTGGACTTATTTTTGAAGCATGATTGAGCACTTTAATTTTCAATTTTGAAATGAATTTTGGATTTGGAAATTGATTCATAATGTGTGATTTAATGTTTAGAAGGTGTTCTAGGATTTTTGATGCACAAAGTTGAGCTAAAAATTAAGCTGACTCGCCTTTGACCCCAAAACAAGGGCTACCGGCTAGCTTTGAGCAAGCTGCTAGGGCAGTAACTACCTAATGGTGTGCTTGTCTTGGCTAGCAGCCATTGGTTGAGGGTTGGGCAGGCTTTGAGCCATTATTTTTGCTCCTTAAGTAGCTAAAAATGATGTTAAATCATATGTTATGGATGCACAAATATTGTGCAAGTCCTCAAAATGATGTTTGACATTTTTGTTACTTCTTAAAGCTTGTCAAAGTTGATCTCCAACTTGTGGCATAAGTGTTATGCTTGCCCAATTATTTGTTTATGAGATAAGCATTAATTATTGGTACTAATTGTTAATTCTAGATTTATCTATAGTTCATTTAATTGTTGAATGAATGATGAATGAATAGAAATGATCATGAGCCTTTTAAATTGTTTTTATCTGTTTCAAAGTTGTTGAAATGAGTTTTATTAAATGGGGCTTGCATTCCTCTTGTTCTATCTTATACAAGTTATGAAAGTAGAGTCACCAGGAGTGAGGATTTTCATTTTATGTAAATATTGCATGGAGTAAGGAGTCCAATGGAGGCATGAAGGCCATTTAAAGACCCATGAATGTATGGGATACACTTATTTAATAGTTTAGTTTAATTCAACCCACTTAAAATCAACCGAAGTGATGCACATGTGTCTCTAAGTACATCACTTAGTTAAGCTTATTGTCATCCCACCCCAGGAGCATGCTAAGCTATTTACTTATTTATGCTTTTCATATCCTATTAATGTATGAGATGCATGATTAGGATATACAGAACCTAAATAAGAGGATAAAATAATGAGATCTTTGCAAGCAAAAACCTCTACTTAGAACGTCTAAGTATTTTCAAATATTAAGTCAAAATGGATACAAATTAAAAGAGTTTTAAATAATTCAAGTCTTCCACCAATAGTGTATGCCATGATGATGCTTCTAATTTTGTGTGATGGCACTCAATCATGAGGTCACACTTAGGAGGAAAGTCATGAGCATACACTTAGCATAAGATGCACCTTTGACTTGGGAACCCTCACACATTGGCACTCGGTCACAAGGAATGTCATGAGGCCGTCTTAAGATAAAGTTTGATTGGTGGGTTTGACTTAACACTTAGTAGTGTAGATGGCGCACGTTCATGTGGGTCTGTATGAAAAGTGAGGCAAAATATATCAAAGTTGCATGAGATGCAATTAGCAAAAGTTACTTATGCTCGTGGATGGCACTCGATCATGGGGGTCCATTGGCAAGTCATTAGGATTTTGATTCTCACTAGGAAATTTGATTTCCCAAATTCTTCTTGGGGGTGAAGAATTTGATAAAATAATAGGAGAAAAACATGCTTGAAAGACTATGAACATATTTTAATATAAAATTCAATCACATGCTCATATTCTATTTTTGCCTTTGAAGATTTGTGAAATCTCAAGAATAGTTAAAATTCCACTCAATGTTACTTTGGAAACCAATAAACCAACTAGGCCTAACTTCCATGATTGACTTAACCTCAAAAATCATTCTAAATTTCTAGAAGTAGATATATATCCTATATCATGGTACTCCTAATCCCTTTGGGATTAAAGTAGATCTAGAGATACGTAAAAAGTTCACGAATTATGCTTAGGATCATCCTATCCTTTAGTCTCATAATGGCATCTACAAACTTTAAAAATCTCAAGGACACATGAATTGTACCTTGGTTAAAGTTTACAAAGAGTTGTAAAGCAATCGAGGTATGAGAAGTTCAAATTATCAAAGGAGAATTTTCAAGCTAGGATGGATGGGAAGTCATGTGTCATCGACTACGGTCTACAAATGATTAAGCTCAGAGAATCTTTTCAACTTGGACATAATGATGGACAAGGATCTCTATGATGATTTGATCCTCATATCCTAACCGAGTTTTATTGGTCAAAGTATTGATCTAGAAGGAGACTACCACGATAATGGCAAACTTTTGATACTTGTTTTCTTCTCTAAATCTATCGTTCCTAGGGGTGCTAGAAAGGAAAATAAAAGGAAGAAATGTTCTTCCTTGAAGGGAAAATAACTATATAAGGCATCCAAGGATTTAAGAAAATTATAGAGAAAATAGTCAATATTATTTGTTTCTACTTGGGCAAAATAGGCCATTGGAAGCACTATTGCAAGGAATACATTATAACCTTTAAGAAGGGCATGTACTTTATTGAGGTGCATTTAGGATGAATTCTTCCTTACAGATATATGATATTGCATGTGATTCTTTTCTTTGTAAGTTGTTACCAAAGAATAGAAATAAAAATCGAACTAAGTGATGTGGGTATGAACTATCACCTTGGCTAACGAGCAAAAGTTGTGTCCAAAGCCAAAGGCATACAATAAGTTAGACTTAGAGAACTCGATACTTGTATTGCACCTTTGTCATATAGTACCATATATTATTGAGACATTATTTCAATTCTCGTTTTTAGATAACAAAGGATATGATTCTTCTATATCAAATAGGAGATTGAAGGCATTAAAGAATAAGTTCCTTAATTGCTTGTGGTACAATTAATAAAGATCATACATATTAGATTCTTAACCATCACTAATGCACTCTCAACTAAGTAAGAAATTAGATATCTAAGATAATGCCATGATGAGGCATACAAGACTTGGCCATATCTCTAAAAACTAAGATGAACAAGTTAAAAATTCTCAAAAAACTAAATATTAGTGGCATTGAGAACCTTCTTACATGTGAATCTTGTTTGAGGGGATAAATGAACAAAGCTCCTTTTGTAGGAAAAATGGAGCCCTCTACAAATCCTTTGGATTTGATCCATACAGATGTTTGTGGACCACTAAGGAGTTAGTAGGAGAGAAGGCTATTCTTACTTCATTGTTTTCACCAATGGTAATAATTGATTCAGATAAATGTATCTTATGAAGTACAAGTTTGAGGCCTTTGAAAAGTTCAAAGAGTATAGAAATGAAGTAGAAAAGTAAAAGTGACTTAGTATTAAAGCCCTTTGATTGGATCAAGAGGAAAAAATACTTAAGTACCATATTCTTAGATTATTGAAGAGAGAATGGGATTCTCTCCCAATAGAATCCACTTGGCACACCTCAACACAATGTAGTGGTTGAGAGAAGACACCGTACCTTGTTGGACATGGTACATTCCAAAATGAATTTCTTTGATGTGCCTATATCCTTTTGAGGATATGTCTTTATGATAGCAATCAAGTTACTAAGAGCAGTACTTGCAAAGTCTGTGCCAAAAACACCATATGAGATACGGCATGGTAAAGCACCCTCATACCATTATCTAAGGGTTTGAGGATCTCCTCCCTATGTGAGATGAATAGTAAGAGACAAGTTGGATAGTAGATCTATCTTGTGCAAGTTTATGAGATACCCAAGAGAATCTATGGGTTATTACTTTTATGATCCCTTGGAACAAAATATGTTTGTTTTGAGGAATGCAGTTTTTTTGGAAAAGAAATTTCTATAAGATAGAAAACGTGTTATAATTAAACTTGGTAAAGTTCAAGACGATCAATAAATCTCACAAGCAGTTGAAACAAATAAATATCAAAAAGCCTCACACATAACTTTTGAAAAGTTGGACCAGATCAAGAAGTAACCTAAAAAGTTTGAATTTCTCCATGAGACAAGTTAATCAGATAGAGATTTGAAGACCTATGAGAAAGCTATGTTGGACATAGACTTAGGATATTGGCTTGAAGACATGAGATCCAAAATGGACTCTATGTACTCAAACAAATTATGGACTTTAGTAGATCCACCAAAGGGAATAGTTCCTGTTGGTTTCAAGTGGATCATAAGCAAAAGCTTAGGATAGATGGAGAAGTAGTAACTTTTAAGACACAACTAGTGGAAAAGGATTACACTCAAAGACCTACTATTGATTTTAAGGAAACTTTTTCACCGATCGCTCTGCCTAAGTCCATTCAAATTCTATTTTCTATAGTTGCATATTATGACTATGAGATATGGCAAATGGATGCAAAAACAACTTTTCTCAATGGTGACATTGAAAAAAATATTTATATGCAACAAACATAAAGTTTTATATCCAAATGGAGTGAGAAAAAGGTTTACAAATTCTAGAGATCCATTTGTGAACTTTAATTGGCGTCCCAAACTTGGAACATATATTTTTGATAAGATAGTCAACTTGTTTGGCATTGTCAAAAAAGTATATGAACTTTATGTATATAAGTGGGCTAGTAGGAGTAGTATACAGTTTATTATGTTTTATGTTGATGACATCCTTTTCATTGGAAATGAGGTAGGAATGTTAGAGTGTACTAGAGCATGGTTATCTACATAATTCTCTATGATGGACTTAGAAAATGCATCCTGCGTATTGGGAATACCTATCTATAGAGATAGAACAAGGAATATGCTAGCGCTTTCCCAAATCTTGTACATTGAACAAGATATTAAAGAGGTTTAGTATGGAAGAATCTAAGAGGGGATTCCTTTTTTTTGGGATATAGTTATAGTCTCTCCAAGTCTATGGCTCCTTAAGCTATCAACGAGAGACACAAAATGTCCCACATACCTTAAGCATTTATTACATGGAGCATAATTGTATGCTGTTCAATGTACAAGATCGGATGTGGCACACTCGCTAAACATTATGAATAGGTTCCAATTCGATCTCAATGAATGTCACTAGTTAGCCATGAAAACAATCTTAAAGTACTTAAGAAGAACTAAGGACTTTTTATTAGCATACAATAATGGAGAATTGAAACTCATGGAGTTTTGGATATTAGTTTCCAATATAATATAGATGACCTAATATCCACTTTTGAATACATATTTTTCTTTAATGGTAGCATGGTGTGTTGGAAGAGTTCCAACTAGACACCAAGGCCTAGATAACCACTAAGGTGAACTACTTTGTGGTTTTGGAAACCAAAAAGGAAGTTGTTTTGATAAAAACTTTATCCAAGGGTTGGATGTAGTGCCTAGTGTTCATAAGCCTACGTTTGTCTTTGGAAGATAATTTAGGACTTGAGCTAAGATCTCATCAGTGATCTAAACACATTACATGCGTTATCATTTGATATATGATATCAGTAGATATAGGTGACAACTGAGTGGATAAAGGTTGCCTTAGAAGAGAATACAACAAAACTACTGCATTAACCCTTAAAGCTAAAGAGTTTTAGAGGACATCTTATTAAGATGGGTCTTAAGGATTTAGGGCAAGTGAGAGATTATTGGAATAGTGCCCTGTAAGCTAATAAGATTAGCTTTGTAAACTATTTCACTCGTGGTATAATCTTGGTTGAATGATATTCTTATATGGCGATCTTCATATTATGCTTTGTTTTACTTCTCTAGCATTTGTATGAAGCCCTTAAGTTACCTATGATTGCAAGACTTGGTTTGTTAACCATGGAATAAGTCTCACACAGTCGTGATCTTAAATCTTTCAAGTTATACGATCTTATGAGATGGGGCATCTAAGATCTGGATAGACTTGTACTGACGATGCATAAACTAAGAGTTGGAGATTGCTCTATTCCACAAGCAACTGTATAATGGCAGTGCTCATTAGAGAACAAAGCACTGAAGACCCACTAGAGAATCCACTAGATAGCCATAATGGCAAGTCGGTAATGGCTAGTTCTCTTGCATACGCTAGTGCATATTATTAGTCCTTTGACTTGAGGATCCATGGTAACCTTATGTTTAGTTCTCATGCTTTGACTAATCCTTGACCACCTAGTAGGTCTTTTAGGTTGAGATTAGGTATGAGCTACTTAGCATGGAGATTTGTGAGATCTAAGATGGAATCCAACTCCTCACTGTTGTGAAGGGTGAGTACATTTTCTATGTGTTCTATGATGATCGATTTTTAGAAATCCTTACGCAAGGTGGTGTGATAATTGGGAAAAGGGATTTTTCCAAAGGTAAGGTGACACAATAAGGATTGAACATCGAGAATAGAGATATAATATCGAGGCTATTAGGGAGCTGGCAAATATCTTACCCAAGGCCTTTTTCAAGAGATAAGAGACAGAAGGATTATATTTGCATAGCATGCATAGAGCCATGATGGTTCTTCAAAATATTCATTTCAACTAATTAGTTGGATACCATGGTCTTGAGGTTGGACATCAACCATGAAGATTGGGTACTCTTTAATTAATAAGATTAATTTAATTGAGTCGACCAGTTTAAAGGGAGTTTTAAACCAGAATGAATATAAGATATTCAAAAGTCACAAAGAGTTGTGAGCCCATATCTAATGAATGGTAGAACCTATTGTGTCATATATAAAATTTAATTAGCTTCCTAATTAATAGAGAGGATTTTCTAAGTTATTAGAAAATGGTGTCTTCTAGTGGACCGATTTTTGGGGCCAACTTTGAGGGTCAATTTTGGTTTAATTTATTTAAATGTTAAATTAATCAACTAATTTAAGAGTTAAATTAAACCATTAATTAAGGGAAAATGAATTTTGGAGGGAAGACTCAAATTAGATTTGAGATGGCATCTAAATTAATTTGAAATAAGATTCCAAATGTAATTAAGATGCAAATGAAATTCAAATGAAATTTGGATTCAAATTTTGCCACCTAAGCAACCCCATTTGGCTACCCCCGCCCCTATGCATTGTGTGATGCCAACTTGC
Source organism: Jacaranda copaia (assembly GCA_014898725.1). NCBI lineage: Eukaryota > Viridiplantae > Streptophyta > Magnoliopsida > Lamiales > Bignoniaceae > Jacaranda > Jacaranda copaia. The sequence continues at coordinate 718,396 of JACGDI010005716.1, forward strand.
CATCACACTTTTTTAGCTTCTACATATAGATATAGCGAGAGGAGATCATGCATATGACAAATGGTATGATGAATTAGATTCTTCATTTTTCCTCCAAAATATTTGCAAGCTAGCATTTCATGTGTTGAAGGCTAAGCTTCTTTCTTTATCTTCCTACCCCAAATTCGGCCTACATGATTAGAAAATATCTGGTCTTACTCCAACTCATAGACTAGAGATTTAGGAAGATCTCATTAGTGTGTGAACTTTTACAATAGAGGTAAGACGTGCGGCTTGCTCAGTTTTTGGAGATTTATTAGCGTGAGATTTGAATTTTTGATTTTCTCTAGGATGTTCTAGATGCTCAATCAATCTAAAATTTTAACTAGAAGTTCTCAAAACTGTTAGATATTGTAATATAATTTTTTAGAATTTTTGGAGGTGATTTGATAAGGTAATTATTGCAATCTTCGCGCTATGCTACTGGTAGACAGATTCTGTAATCAGTGAAGTGTTCACTATTCTCCTTAGATTTGCTCATCAAGGTAATCCTCTATATAAATCTAAATCATAGGCATGATTAGATCCTTAATTTGCTTGTAGGCACTAGTTACTTTGATGTTTTGAAATTTTGATATTAGATCCTAGTGCTTTACTAGCCTTTATTTGGGTTGCTTCTTAACTCGGTCTAACCTTCTTGGAGGATGTGTGTAAGGATTTTGTAGCTTGCTTATTTCCACCACTTGTGGGATTTGATGATCATCTTGGACTTTATCGAGTTCTACAACAGCACCAATTCTATCTAATAGAAATTACTTTTCAAAATATAGGCATTCCTCGAAATAAACACCTTTTATTTCAAGGGATCATAGAAGTATTAACATATAGGCTCTCTTGGGTATCCCATAAACTTGCATAAGGTAGATCTACTATCTAACTTTTCTCTCATTGCCTATCTCAGGTAAGCGGGAGACCTCCAAACCATGAGATAATGGTAAGAGAGTGCTTAGCCATACCATATCTCATGTGGCATTTTTCATACTGACTTTGAAGATACTACATTTCATAACTTTGCCATTGTTTCTGAAGCATATCCCTAAAAGGATATGGACACATCGAAAAAGCTCATCATGGAATGTACCATGTCCAACAAGGTACGATTTCTCCTCTCACCTACTCCATTATATTGGGGTATGCTAGATGGAGTCCATTGAGAGAGAATCCTATTCTCTGTTAGATAATCCAAAAATTCAGTATTTAAGTATTCTCTCCCTTGATCTGATCGAAGAGCTTTAATACTAAGCACCAATTGCTTTTTCACTTCATTTCTATACACTTTGAACTTTTCAAAGATTTCAAACATGTACTTTGTAAGATTCACATGTTTGAACTGACTATAAGCATTGATGAAGGTGATGAAATTGGAATAGCAACTTCTCATACTAACTCTTACTAAACTACAAGCATCCGTATAGATCAAATTAGGGTTGCAAATGAGCCGATTCAAATTGAGCTTAGGAAAATTTTGTCGGCTTGAGCTCAAGCTCAAAATTTATAAGTTAGGCTTGAGCTCGAGCTCAATGAGCTTTACTTTATGAGCTTGAGATCCACTCGATTAAGCTTGAAGTAAATAAACTATGAAATATAGTCAGCACGAGCTAGAGCTTGAATTCTTTTTGATAAAATGGTAAAAATTTAATTATTAACATTTATAAATTAAAACATTTTAGTTTTATTTTTTATTTTTATTTTAAATTTAGGTTAGTAATGTATTATTTTTCTTTTTGATATATATATTATATTCACATACAAGATATATTATTAATAATATATTATATACTAATAATATTAAAAAATATTAAAAATATAAATTAGCTCGTGAATCAAAGCTTATATGAAAATTGCTCTAGATTAACTCAAGGTAAAGATCGAGCTTGAGTCAAACTAGCTTAACTGCAGATCGACTTGTTTGCAGCCTTAGATCAAATGCAAAGGATTAATGGATCCCTCCATTTGTCCCACAAAAGAAGCCTTAGTCATTTTTCCCTTCAAACAAAATTCACAAGTAAGAAGGAACTCAATGCTACTAACATTTAGTGTTTTGAGAGCTAACTTTTTCATCCTATTTTTAGAGATATGCCCAAGTTATGCATGCTAAAGAATGACATCTTCTTGGGTATCTAATTTTCTTTTACTTGATTGAATGTGCATTACTGAAGGTTGAGAATCAAGTATGTACAATCTGTTAATTAATGTACCATGAGCAATTAAAAACCATTCTTTAATGCCTTCAACTTCCCATTTGATATAGAAAAATCAAATCCTTCATTATCAAGAATAGGAATTGAAATAATGTTCTTAATAAGATGGGTTACATAATAAATTAGATTAAGTAAAATACATGCATTCCCCAAGTCTAAATTGATTATGCCTTGGACCATAGTGGCAACTCTTGCTCCATTTCCTAGGTAAAGGATTATATCCACTTAATGAAAACTCTTTCTTCTTTCCATCTCCGATAACAAATTATAAAGGAAAGAAACACATATGGCACCAAATACCTATGAGGATGAATTAGTCATCAAATGTACCTCAAAGAAGTACATACTTTTCTCAAAGGCTGCAATACAAGCTTTACAATTCCTTTTCCAATGTACCTTTCTGCCGTAATGGAAAAATCTTACTCTAGTTTAGCCTTTTTCTTATCCCTTCTAAAACTTTTCTCAGGTAACTTTCATTTGGAGGAAGATCCCTTTTCCCTCTTATCTCCTTTTCTTAGGCCCCTAGGGCCTTTCAACTTAAAGGAAGAAGCAAGTATAAGAGGTTTTTCCTTTTTTTATTATCACCGCAGCAGTCACAAGCATGTTCACTAATTCGTTAATCATAGCTTCTTGCTTGTCATATAAAGTTCATAATGAATTAGTCAAACAATAGGGGCAATAATTGGGGGATCAAATCCACATAAAGGTCATTGTCCATAACCATGTCAAGTTGTCTAATCTTCTTGATTAGTCCAATCATTTGGAGCCTATGATCATGGACACTAGAACCTTTACTCATCTTTTATCTAAAGAGCTCTTTAGATAAACTGAACCTTTCGTGCCTTGTTTGTACCCCATACAACTTTTGTAGGTATTTGTAAATCTCACTTGCTTGTTTCATAAGCTCATGAGTCTTTTGGATCTCATTAGTCATGGAAGCCATCATGAGGCATCCTACTTGTAGATCATCATCTATAAACTTAGAAAACAATTCACATGCCTTATTGTTAGCGTCATCAGCTAATGTGTCCAGTGGACTTTAATCTAGGACATAAGTCCTCTTTTCAGAGTTAAGAATTATCTTAAGGTTTCTCAACCAATCTTGGAAGTTTGGCTCGATTAGTTTATTGATTTTCTAAATGCTTGAGAATGGATTTTTAGCCATTTGATTTCTGAAGATTATGAAAATCTAGAAGGGGTGAAAAAAGAGTATAAGCATATGATTGGATTTTGATATTGAAGACATTTTTATGGTCTTTCAAGCGTGTTTTTCTTCTACTATTTTATTAAATCCTTCACCCCCATGAAGAATTTGGGAAATTATATTTCTTAGTGAGAATCAAGACCCTAAGGACTTATAAGTGGACCCCCATAACCAGATGCATATCCACAAACAATTCAAAGCTAAGCAAGTTTTACTAATTGCATCTTATGCAACTTTTGATGTATTTTGCCTCACCTTGTCATGTAGATCCCCTATAAGGATGACTTCTACATTACTTGGTGTTAAGTTGAACCTACCAATCAATCTTTGATTTGATATGGGCACCACAACATCCCCTGTGATTGAGTGTATAATGTATGGGTGTTCTCAAATCAAAGGCGTATCATATGCTAAGCATATGGTCACAACTTTCCACCTATGTGTGACCCCCATGACTAGATGTATATCACTCAAAGATGGTAGAATCGACATTTCTTCTATTATTAGTAGATGGCATGGGTTAATTAAAACTCTTTTAACTTATATCTATTTTGACTTAATATTTAAAAAGTAGTTAAACATTATAAGTGGAGGTTTTTTGCTTGCAAAGATCTCATCATTTTATCTTCTTATTTAGGCTTCTATATCCTAACCATGCATCTCATATATCCATAGGATATGGAAAGCATAAATAAGTAAATGCACCTAGCATGCTCCTAGGGTAGGATGACCATAAGCCTAACCAAGTGGTGCACTTTAGAGCTATTCGTGCACCACCTAGTTGATTTTAAATAGGTTGATTAAATCTAGCTACTATATAAATGTATCCTATACATCAATAGGTCCTCAAAAAGTCTTCATGCCTCCATAGGTCTTCTTTACTTCATGCAACATTTACATGAGAAAGAAATCTCCACTCTTAGTTATTTTACTTACAAGGTACAAAATAAGAAGGATGCAAGCCCCAATTTAATACAACCTATTTCAACAATTTGAAACAAATAAAATCAATATTAAAGGCTTACGATCATTCTAATTCATTCATCATCTATTCAACAATTAATGAATAATAAATAAATATAGAATTGATAATCAATTCCAACAATTAAGTGCTTATCTCATAAACAAATAATTGGCCCAGTAAAATATTTATGCAATTTGAAGAAGATTAACTTTAATAGGTTTTTAAAAGCAATAAAAAACGTCAAACATAATTTTAAGAGCTAGCACAACACTTATGCATCTAATATATGCGTGATAATACACTTTTGATCACAAAAAGGAGTAAAAAATAAAGGAATTCCAGCCAAGATTGAGGCCGGCCACTACTTATCCAGGTTGGGCACACTCATCACCTGGCCGAGGCAGGACAGCTTGCCCTATTTCGTGGTCTTGTCCAAGTCACTTCAATTTTTGTCAACTTTTCATGCACCAAAGAATTTAGAGTGGCTTCTAATTACTATAACAAACATTTTCAATGAAATTTTAGAATTACAACACCTTTCAAAATTGAAATTTCAAGCTTCCAAACATGCTTTCAAAAACAAGTTCAAGTGAGAATCAAATTCTCCAAAAATCTCCAACAAAACTGCAATCAAATTAGATCCAAAAATGATCAAATCTATTTTATCCAATCAACATGTTATATCAATATGCAACATCAACTAATGCTAAATCAACATTCAACATTAAAAGCTATGAATTAAAACATACTAATTACATGAATCAACACTTAAAACACATAATAGCACGTTTTCAATTCATTAATCAAGGAGCCACATACAACATCAATCAAACACTCCAATCTATTATATAAATTGAGAATTTGGTGATTTTTATCAATCCATCATATGAATCAATCAATGAAAAAAAATCCCAATTAGCATAAATAAGGCTCTAATACCAATTAATGGCAAGAGTAGCATTGGGATCTAATAATTAAAACTTCAAAAGCTAAAATTAACTACGCTATTCAAGATAAAAAAGGATATGAAAATGCTCATGATTTAGATTTAGGTAAAGAATTACCTTGATTAGCTTAAATCCACTGAGAAAGTGAAGAACTCTTTTTCAATCCAGAATCTACCAAGCAGTGATGCTGTAGGAACGATGCAACTTTTGCATGACCCAAACTTCTCCAAAACTTCTAACAAAATTCTAGTAGCTTCTCAACTCATATAAGAGCCTACTTGAAAATTTTAGATCAAAAATCCATCTAGATCTCCTTAAAGAAAATTGCCAATTTATGGTCCTGACTGGTAGATCTCCAAAGGTTTAGCAAATCATTTATTTTGCCTCTATCAATATGATCCACACACCAATCATCTGGATCTCTTTGGAGTGAATTTTCTAACACTTAGAAAATTTCTCCAATATTTAGGAAATGCAATAGGATTTTCTATGTGACTTGATTGGTTCTATAATTCATTAGATAGAGGTTCACAACTCCTTATGACTTTTGAATATCATATATTCATTTTAGTTTAAACTATTTTAAACTAAATTGACTCAATTTAATTAATCTCCATTAATTGAAGAGTACCTAATCTCCATGATCAATGTCCAACCTCAAGCCTATGGAACCCAACAAATTGGCCGAAATGAATGCTTTTGGAGAACTATTTTAGCTCTATGTATACCATGCAAATATGGTCCTTCCATCTCTTATCTACTAAAAGAGGCCTAGGGTAATATATTTGCTGGCTCCCTAATAGCCTCAATACTATGTCTTTATTCTCAATGTTCTACTTCATTGCGTGACCTCATTTTTGAAAAACTCAATTGCCAAATTGTCATATTACTTTGCGCAAGGATTTCTTAGAATTGATCGTTATAGAATATGTAGAAAATGCACTTGCCCTTCACAAAGACGAGGAGTTAGATTTCATCTTGGATCTCATAAACTTCCATATCTAGTAGCTCAAGCCCAATCTCCACCTAAACGGCTAATTAAGTGACTAAGGAGAAGTTAAGGTATAAAGACTAAACACAAAGTTACTATGGGCCCTTAGGTTAGAGGACTAATCATATGCACTAGCATAAGTTAGAGAATTTACCACTACTGACTTGCCATTACAGCTATCCTATGGACTCTCTAGTAGGCCTTTAGTACCTTTTTCTGTAATAATCACCTACTAACATGTATTGGTATATCATATGGGAATGCATATGGAATAGAGAAACATCTAACCCTTGGATTTATGCTTTGTTAGTACAAGTTTATCAGGATCTTAGATGCTTTATCTCATATGATCTTATGACTTGGAAGATTTAAGATCATGACCTTGTAAAACTTATTCTATGATTGCCATCTAATGCATAACCAAGTCCCACAATCTAGTGTGATCTAAAGGCCTCATCAAAATTCCAATGAAGTAATAAAAAGCATAAGATGAAGATGGCTATATAAAGAATATTATTCAATCAAAATTATTTTGCAAGGCCAATCCAATTGGCTTGTGGCGAACTATTCCAACACACACACATCTAGGAAGGTCTCTTAATCTATACATTCTTTGACACAAAAGAGAAGAGGAAGAAGATGATAGAGGTGGCAATTTTGAAGAAGGCGATGTCGGAATAACACCCTGTAACCATTTAAATTAACGTGTAAAGCTATTTCACTTGTGATACAATATTGATTGAATGATATTTTAAATGGACTTCTTTATTTTATGCTTATTATACTTTACTTGTATTTGGTTGAAGCCCTTAAATCATACAAGACTATGGGATGTGGTCATAGATAAGATGATGATCATGAAATTAAAGGTTTGTGTGGCATTAGGATCCAAATATTTTCAAAACAAACTAAACAAACTAGCCCACAAAACAAAAAAAGGATCTAGACATGCATAGGATTCATATTTAGAAGAGGAAAATACCTTGATAAAAGTAAAAAATTCAAAGAGCAAGAAAACTCTCTTCAACCATCAAACAGGCTCTTCACCAGTACAGCAGAATCACCACTAATTTTTTGCTAGATGGACTCCTCCATTTTGATTGAAATTTTTAATAGAACTCCCTTACCCTTTGAATATTTTTAGTCCAAATTTCAAACCGCTCAGAACACTAGAGGCACTCTTAGAAAAAGTAAAAATTGGCTGCCAAAAATCATTTTAGTTAAGAGCAAAAGCAACCAAAATGGATTACCTCTAATGCAAACATCCACACGCTGAATCTATAGCCTATTCTCTATAGAATGGTTGAAATATCTTCATAGAATGAGGAAAGAAAGGCTAGGAATATGGAGGTGGTGGGTGGAAGGAGTTGGAGAGAATATTAGGAGGCTAGCAACTTAGATTCCCATTACATAATATTGTTGGGAGAAAATCACACAAAATGTACACACCTTAAATCTCTTTGGCCAGCTGCTCTACCATATCCATATGTAGGAGTGGTTACACACCTCCCACAAGGAGGTGATCCCAAGTGTCCCTTGCTTAGGTGGTTACTAACTTTGTGATTAGTGAATTTAATTGAAGCACAAATTTCATTTAATGAAATATCTTGCAATTAAATTCTAATTCTTATTAAATGAAATCTTCATTTAATAATTATCCCAAAAATTACCTCTCCAACTTAATTAAATTAAACACTTTAATTTAATTAATAATCATTTGACTTAACTCTTAAGTCAAAGTGCTTAACAATTTAAGCTAGTCAAAATTAACTCAACCTTTAAATTAATTTTGATCTATTGATAGTTATGTGACATCAATTTTAATTAATTGATCTTAATTTAAATTTTAAATTAATTTGACCAATTTAACAATTAAATTGATCAAGCAAAATTGACTATAATTTTGCCTCCTCTAAAAATCAGTCATGAATTTTCTAATTCTTAGAAAATTCTCTTTCCTTCAATAGACCATGTCATTGGATTTTGTTTGTGACCCATTACGTTCTACCACTCATTGGACATGGGCTCACAACTCCTTGTGACTTTTGGAATATCAAATATTCACTTTAGTTTAAACTCTTTTAAACTAAGTGATTTAATTCAATCAACCTCATTAATTGAAGAGTACCCAATCTCCATGGTCGATATCTAACCTCAAGCCCATGGAGCCCAACTAATTGGCCAAAATGAATGCTCTTGAAAAACTATTCTAGCATTACGCGTACTGTGTAAATACAGTCCTTCTGTCTTTTATCTCCTAAAAAAGGACTAAGGTAAAATATTTATCAGCTCCTTAATTGCCTTGATACTATATTTCTATTCTTAAAGTTCAATTCTCTTTGTGACCTTATCTTTAGAAACGTCTTTCCAAATTGTCACATCACCTTACACAAGAATTTCTTGGAATCAATCACTATAGAAGACATAGGAGATGCAGTCGCCTTTCACAAAAATGAAGAGTTGCATCTTGGATCTCACAAAACTCCATGCCAAGTAGCTTATACCTAATCTCCACTTAAAAAACCCGCTAGGTGGTTAAGGAAGAGATAAAGAATAGGATTAGGCATAAGGTTATCATGGACCCTCGGGTTAGAGGACTTATAATATTCACTAGCATAAGTGGGAGAACTAGCCACTACCAACTTACCACTATGGCTATCTAGTTGATTCTTTGATGGGTCTTCAGTACTTTGTTTTCTAACAAGCACCCAACAACATGCATCCATATCTCATATAAGATTGCTCATGTAATGGAGTAATATCCAACCTTTGGATTTATGCGTCATTAGTGTAAGTCTATCCGGATCTCAGATGCCCAATCTCATAAGATCCTATGACTTGAAAGATTTAAGATCACGATCGTGTAAGACTTATTCCATAATCAACACCTAGTACATGGCCAAATCCCATAGTCTTGTGCAATCTAGGGGCTTCATCCAAGTGCAAGTGAAGTAAATAAAGAGCATAAGATGAAGATGGCCATATAATGAATATCATTCAATCCAAATTATCTAACAAGGGAATTATTTACAAGGCCAATCTAATTAGCTTACATGGCACTATTCCAACAATCATCCACTTGCCCTAAAGCTAATACCCCTTGGCCTTGGGACCTATTTTCTTAAGATGTCCTTCAAAGATTGTTAGCATTTGAGGGTTTAGAAAGTAGTTCTATTATATTCTCTTTTGAGGCAACTTTATTCACTTAGTTGTTATCTTTATCAATTAATATCATATATTCAATAATAATGCATTTACTGTGTTTGGATCACTGATGAGATCTTGGCTCAAGTCCTAAATTGTCTTCAAAAGACAATTATAGGTGCTTGTACTCTAAGTACTACATCCAACTCTTAGATTAAGATTTTCATCCAAACACCTTTCTTTGTTGTTTCCAAAACTACAAATTATTTCACCTCATTGGTTGTCTCAGCCATGGTGTCTTGTTAGAACTCTTCTAACTAACCATGTCACCATTAAGGCAAAAAGTAAATTTAGAAATGGATTTAAGGTCATTAACATTGAATTGGAAAATTGAATCCGAAAACACCTCAAGTTTCAATTCTCTATTGTTGTATACCAAAAATAAGTCCTTAGTTTTTCTCAAGTACTTAAGAATTACTTCTATGGCTATCCAGTGACTCTCACCAGGATTAGATTGGAACTTACTTGTAATGTTTAGTAAGTATGCCACATCCAATTTACTACATTAAACTACATACATTATAACTTTTAATAACGGAGGTATAAGGTATGTGAGACATTTGTTTTTTCTCTTTTTGAGTCTTGGGGGGGGCTATAGACTTCGAGAGATGAATGCAATGTCCTATGGAAGAAATTCTCTCTTATATTCTTCCATACTAAACCTCTTTAGTATTTTGTCAATGTACTGGGCTTAGGAAAGCCCTAGCATCCTTTTTGATCTATCTATATAGATACATATTCCTAATACATAGAATGCCCCTCCCAAATCCTTCATGGAGAATTAAGTAGATAACCATGGTTTAGTACACTCTAACATTTCTTTCTTATCATTAATGAGAAGAATGTCATCGACATAAAGTACAATAAACTATATACTACTCCTATTAGCCTCTTACACACACAAGGTTCATAGATATTTTTGATAAAGCTAAATGATTTAACTTTCTAATCAAAATATATGTTCTAAGTTCAGAATGTCTGTTTGAGTTTATAAATAAACCTCTAGAGTCTGCAAACCTTTAGCTCACTTTTTTTGGTAAGATAAATGGAGCACACCACAAGTCCTTTAGGTTTAATTCATATGGATGTTTGTGGCCCACTGATGTTTATAGTTGGTTCAGACATATGTATCTTCTAAAGTACAAGTTTAAAGACTTTGAAAAATTCAAACAGTGTAGAAATGAAGTAGAAAAATGAAAGGGACTTAGTATTAAAGCTCTTTGATTGGATTAAGGGAAAGAATACTTAAGTACCAAATTCTTAGTTCTTCTAAAGGAGAATGGGATTCTTTCTCAATGGACTCCACCTAATACATCCCAACAAAATAGAGTAGTCGAGAGGAGAAATTGTACCTCATTAGACATGGTACGTTCCATAATGAACTTTTTTGATGTACCTATATCCTTTTAGGGATGCCTCTTAGAAATGGTGGCGAAACTACTAAATATAATACCTTCAAAGTTGGTGTCAAAAATGCCACATGAGAGCCATATGAGATGTGGTATGGCAAAGCACCTTTTTAACATTATCTTAGAGTTTAGGGGTCTCTCGCCTATGTGAGATAGATAGTGGGAGACAAGTTGGATAATAATTTCATCATGTGCAAGTTTATGGGATACCCAAGAGAGTCTTTGGGATATTACTTTTATGATCCCTTGGAACAAAAAATGTTTGTTTTGAGGAACGTCATCTTTTTGGAAAAGAATTTTCTATTGGGTAGAAATGGCATTGTTGTTAAACTTGATAAAGTTCAAGATGATAATCAAATTCCACAAGTGATTGAAATAAATGAGCAACAAAAGCCTTACACATAACCTTTAAAAAAGTCAGACCAAATCAAGAATCAACCCAAAAGGTTTAGATTTTTTCATAAGATAGGGTAATCGGATAGTGATCCGAAGACCTATAAAGAAGCTATGTTAGACATATACTCGAGATATTGGCTTGATGCTATAAGATCCAAAGTGGATTCTATGCACTCTAACAAAGTATAGGCTTTGATAGATCCACTAAAGTAAATAGTGTTCATTAGTTGCGATTGGATCTATAAGCGAAAGTTAGGAGTCAACAGAAAGGTAATGACTTTTAAGGTTTGACTAGTGGCAAAAGGTTATATTTAAAGACCAAGTATTGATTTTGAGAAAACTTTTTAACAGGTTGCATTAAGTCTATTCAAATTTTACTTGCTATAGCCATATATTATGACTATAAGATATAGCAAATGGATATGAAAACTACTTTCCTTAATAGAGATATTGAAGAAGAAATTTATTTAGAGCAACCATAAAGTTTTATATCCAAAAAAAGTGAGCAAAAGGTTTGCAAACTCCATATGCGTTGAAGGCTAATCTTCTTTCTTCATCTTCCTACCCCAAATTCATCCTCCATCATCAAAAAATCTCTAGTCTTACTCCAAATCATATACTAGAGATTTAGGAAGATCTCATTAGTGTGTTGACTTTTATAATAGAGGCAAGGTGTGTGACTTGCTCAATTTTTGGAGATCCATTTGTCCGAGGTCTGATTTTGCGATTTTATCTAGGACGCTCTAGAAGGTTAATTGATTTGAAATTTTGAATGGAAGTTCTTCAAGGTGTTGGATATCTCCAAATATTTGTTTAGAATTTTTGAGGGTGATTTGATAGGGCAATCATTTCAATCTTCTCGATGCACCATTAGCAGATAGATTATGTAATCAATGAAGTGTTCACTTAATTCTCCTAAAATTTGCTCATTAAGGTAATCCTCTAGCTAAATTTGAATCATAGACATGATTAGATCCTTGATTAGCTTGTAGGCACTAGTTACTTTCATGTTTTGAAGTTTTGATAATAGATCTTAGTGCTTTACTAGCCTTCAAGTGGTATTAGAGCCAAAATCATTCTTAGATTTGGATTATATTTGCTTTATTGATTCAAGTGATGGATTAATATAGATTAATACATTCTTAATTCAATTGATGGATTGGAGAATTTGGTTGATTTGTGTGTGGCTCCTTGATTGATGGATTAAACGTATGCTATTATGTGATTTAAGTGTTAATTCATGTAATTAGTGTGTTTTAATTCATAGTGATTAATGTTGAATGTTGATTTGGCAATAATTGATGTTATATGTTGACATAGCATGTTAATTAATGGCTGAAATAGTTTAGGTTATTTTTGGATCAAATGTGAATAGAATTATGTTGGAGATTATTTGAAAACTTTGATTCTTACTTTTTCAAATTTTTGAAAGCATGTTTGAGCACATGTATTTCTAGTTTTAAAAGGTGTTTTAAATCTAGAAATCAATCCAAATTATGTGTATTAATGTTGAGAACATGTTCTAATATTGTTGGTGCATAAAAGTTGAGTGGAGAACACACTTGGCAAGCCATGAAGCCCAAAAGGAAAGGCTGCCAACATAGCCTAGGCACTGGTCGAGCAACATACGCACACCATGTACATAAGCTACCCAGTCGTATGCCAAGGGCTGCCAGGAAATATGATTTTAAGGTCAATTTTGGCTTGATTGATTTAAGTGTTAAACTAATGAACTAATTTAAGAGTTAAACTAGACCAATAATTAAGGATTTAATTATTTGGTGCCAACATGACCATCAACTGGTCAAGTTAACTTAAAGAGTAAAGTTAATGAATTTAGTTTAAGGAGTTAAGCTAGTTTAACTTAAAGAGTTAAGTGAAAGGATAATTAATCAAATTAAAAAGTTTAATTTGATTAATTAAGAAGAATGAATTTTAGATGGAATACTCAAATGAGATTTGAGATGGTATCTTAATTAATTTGAAATGAAATTCTAAATATAATTAAGATGCAAGTGAAATTCAAATGAAATTTGGATTCAAATTTTGCCATCTAAACACCACCATTAGCTGCCCCCCTCATGGAATGTGTGATGCCACTATGGCATCACACTATTCCACATCTATATATAGATATAGAGAAAAGTCTGACTAGATCAATGCTTTTTGGTGTGAAAAATTAGATTCTTTATTCCCCCCCCCCAAAAAAAAACATTTGCATGCTAGCATTTCATGTGTTGAAAGCTAAGCTTCTTTCTTCATCTTTCTACCCCAAATTTGGCCTCCACCATTATAATATCTCTATTCTTACTCCAACTTATAGACTAGAGATTTAGGAATATCTTATAGGTATGTGGATCTTTACAATAGAGGTAAGGCATGTAACTTGCTCATTTTCTGGAGATCCACCTATTTGAGGTCCAACATTGCAATTTTCTCCAGTGAGTTTAAGATGGCCAATTGATCTAAAATTTTAAATTGAAGTTATAAAAGGTGTTGTATAGCTCCAAACATTTTTTTCAAAATTTTTTGAGGTGATTTGATTGGGCGATCATTGCATTCTTGTTACTATGCCACAAGTAGGCAGATTCTGGAACCAGTGAAGTGTTCACTTGATACTTCTTGGATTTTCTCATCAAGGTAATCCTCTACCTAAATCTGAACCATAAGCATGACTAGATCCTTGGCACTAGTTACTTTGATGTTTTGAAGTTTTGATATTAGATCTTAGTACCTTACTACCCTTCACCTTCAATTCAACATTCCTCTTTGCCTATTCTCCTCTCTATCTCCATATAATATTGAGGAGAACAGGATATAGCATTGGTTCATGGATCATTACAATAGAGGCATGACAATTGGATTGCTTTGCCTTTGGAGATATTGTTTCTAGCAGCAACTTGGAGGTAGTTTTGGGGGACTTTCCAAGTTCTAATTAAGCTAATTTTTAGATTGTAGATCCAACAAGGTGTTGTGGAGTTCTAGTAAAATCTTCAGCTCTATGAAAATTTATTTGGTCGGGGAATTTCCATCGCTACTCTGTTGTACCATTGAAAGGCAGTTTTTGAGGAGTCAAGGGCTTTGTTCAAGTTCCCTCAGTTTTTGCTGAAAAATAAGGCAATCCTCATCCTTAATCTAAATTTTAGCATTTTTTGATCATTGTTTGCATGTGTAACCTAGTTAGTTTCAATTTTTGAAGTTTTAATTATCATATCGTAGTGCTATATGTGCTTTTATGTGGTATCAGAGCCTAATTCATGCTATGAATTAAATTTTTTTTGATTGATTGATTCATGTGATGAATTGGTCAAAATTACTAAATAGCTAATACAACCTATGGATTGGAGTGTTTGGTTGATTCTGTATGTGGCTCCTTACTTGATGAATTGAAATTATGTTAATATGTGTTTTGAGGTGTTAATTCATATGTTAAGCATGTTTTAATTCGTAGTTGCAAATGTTGAATGTTGATTTGGCATTGGTTGATGTTATATGTTGACATAGCATGCGTAATTTGGCCTTAAGGAGTTTTGGTCATTTATGGATCCAATTCAATTGAAGTTCAATCGAGATTTTTTAATAATATGATTCATACTTAAACTTGTTTTTGGAAGCATGAATGAGCACTTGAAATTTCATTTTTTAAAAGGTGTTTTAGATCTGAAATTTCATCTATATTATGTGATTACATGTTTGGAAAGTGTCATAAATTTTTTTAGTGCACAAAAGTTAAGTAAAATTCTACTTGACTTTCCCAAGACAACAAAATAAGGTTGCTGCCAGCCTTGGCCAGGTAGCAGGCATCCATACAGGCGCTTGTCGCCTATATTGGGCTAATACCATACAATTTATGTCTAGGCTTGTTTTGAGTGTGAATTTAGCCTCATTTAATGACCAAAAGTGTTTTGTATCACATATAATAGATGCACAAATGTTATACAAGTTCTCAAAATTATGTTTGACATTTTTTGATTGCTTTTAAAAACTTGTTAAAGCTAAATGTTATGCTTACTCTTGCTTAGCCAGTTAATTATTTATGAGATAAGCATTTAATTGTTAGAATTAATTGTTAATTCTAAATTTATTTTATTTATTGTTTATTTAATTATTGAATGGATGAAGAATGAATGGGGATAATCATGAGCCTTTAGTATTGATTTTATTTGCTTGAAGTTGTTGAAAAGGATTGTATTAAATTGGGGCTTACATGCCTCTTATTTTCTATCTTGTAAATGTTATGAGAGTAGAATCACTAGGAATGAGGTTTTTCTTCTCATGTAAATGTTACAAGGAGCGAAGAAGACCATTGGTGGTATGGAGACCCAAGAAGATCCATGAATGCATGGGGATCGACTTATGTAATAGCTAGATTTAATCAACCTACTTAAAATTAATTAGGTGGTGCACCTATGGCTCTAAGTGCACCACTTGGTTAGGCTTATAGTCATCCCACCCTAAGAGTATGCTAGGCTCATTTACTTGTTTACACTTTTCATATCCTATTAATGTATGAGATGTATGGTTAGGATATAGAAAACTTAAATAAAAAGATAAAATTGATGAGATTTTTACAAGTAAGAAATGTTGAAATAATCCTCTACAAGCTAATGAGATTAGCTTTGTAAAAACTATTTCCTTGTAAAATAATCTTGATTTAATGATATTCTTTATATGGCCATCTTTATTTTATGCCTTATTTCACTTCACTTGCATTTTGATGAAGCCCTTAGATCACCTAAGACTACGGGACTTGGTATAGTGGCTATGAAATAACTCTCACATTTTCGTGATCATAAATCTTCCAAGTTATAGGATCTTCAAAGACAGGGCATCTAAGATTTGAATAAACTTGCACTAACAATGCATAGATCCAAGAGTTGGAGATTGCTCCATTCTATCAGCAACTGTCTAAGATATGGGTGCATGTTAATGGGTGCTTGTTAAAGAGCAAGACATTGAAAACCTACTGGAGAATCCACTAGATAGCTGTAGTTGCAAGTCAGTAGTGGCTAGTTCTTCTGTTTATGCTAGTGCATATTATCAGTCATTTAACTTGAGGATCCATGGTAACCTTATATTTAGTCCTCATGCTTTGACTCTTTATTGACCACCTAGCGAGTCTTTCGGGTTGAGATTGGGCATGAGCTACTTGGTATGGAGGCTTGTGAGATCCAAAATAGAATCCAACTCTTCACCATTATAAAAGGCGATGCAAAATGAGAAAGCACCAATAAAATAATAAACTTATGTCTTATTGAATTAGTTTAATGGTTTACAATCAGAATGCAAAAAATGAATAGCCAACAACCTTACTGAATTACATTATTATTTTTATATCTGGCAGAATGCCACTTTCCTCATATAACTCCCCTCCATTCCTGATATCTAGCCCATTAACATACATGATCCTCTACAGAATTAAATAGGCCTACCACGTGTGCACTACTATGTAACCATTTTCCATAATCTCGAAGTCCTTTATTCTTGCACTCAATGCTTTGTCGATCAAGTTCACTTAGGATTAGATATAAGATAAGCTTAGTCTTCTACTCTCTCTTTGCCACTCAGTTCCTCTCAGCTTGTCTCAACTATTCCCTGAATAGCTCTTCCTAGCCATTGTAGCTCAGCTCGGTCTTGCCTTTCTCTATCTTAACTTAACTCGACCTCGCCTTTGCCTTTCTCCATCTTAGCTTAACTTGGTCTTGCCTTTCTCCAACTTAGCTCAGCTTAGTCCTGCCTTCCGTCATCTTAGCTCAGCTCAGCCATCGATGCTCTTATCTATTAGGTTCATAAGGTGTTAAAGATCTTTGGGATGGCATCATCACTCCCCCCTCTTTCTGGCCTAAAAGGGATAAGTATATACATTTTTAAGCCTAGATAGGATGTGATCCCATATGGTTGATGTTTAT